>JAQQSV010006784.1:0-14188 GCA_028646515.1 Pseudochirops corinnae
CTCCCTCTTGTCCTCTTCCCCCCTTCTTTCCCATAGGTTAAGATAGCCAATTGAATGTGTATGTTATTTCTTTCTTAAGCCAAATCCAATGTGAATAAGGTTGACTAATTCCCTTTCACCTTCTTGCTCTTCCTCTCCATTGTGGCAGCCTTCTCCTGCCACTTTTATTTGAAATAATCCACCCCATTCTATCTCTACCACTGTCCTTCCAATATATTTCTCTCCCACCTCTTAATTGTATTTTTTATATCATCCCTTTACATTAAACTCACCTTATGCCCTCTGTGTATACATGTACACACATACACACACATATACATACACTCTACACCCACCTATAAATATGTATGTGTGTGTGTAGCAGCATTATCATTTTTTCATGAAGGAATATAAATAGTTCAGTTTTAATAAGTTCCTCATGATTCTTCTTTCCTGTTTACCTTTTCATGCTTCTCTAGCTTCTTGTATTCAAAAGTCAAATTTTCTTTCATTTATGCTTTTCTCGTCATGAATGCTTGAAGTCCTCTTTTCATAGAATGACCATATTTTCCCTGAAATATTATACTCAGTTTTGCTGGGTGGGTGATTCTTGGCTTTCAACCTAGCTCCTTTGACCTCCAGTCTATCATATTCCAAGCCCTTCAATCCCTTAATGTAGAAGCTGCTAGATCTTATGTTATCCTGATTGTGTTTCCACAATACTGAAATTGTTTCTTTTTGCCTGCTTGTGATATTTTCTCCTTCACCTGGGAACTCTGGTGTTTGACTATAACATTCCTAGGAGTTTTGGGGAGTATCTTTTTCAAGAAGCTATTATTAAATTCTTTCAATTACCATGTTGCCCTCTGGTTATAAGATATCAGAGCAATTTTCCTTGAATATTTCTTGAAAGATGGTGTCTAGGCCAGCTGTTCTCAACCTGTGGGTTGTGACTCCTTTGTGGGTTCAACAACCCTTTCACAGGGGTCACCTAAGACCATCTGAAAATGCATATTTCTTATGATCTTAGGAACCAAGACACTGGTTCTCTATCTGTCTCCAGATGGGTCCAACCACATGCAGATATGCCCACATATGAGTGTTAAAGGGTCATGGCATTAAGAAGGTTGAGAATCACTGGTCTAGGCTCTGTTTTGTTTTTTTTTTTTTTTTAATCATGGCTTTCAGGTAATCCAATAATTTTTAAATTATCTCTCCTGGATCTAATTTTCCATGTCAGTAGGTTTTCCAATGAGATATTTCACCTTCCCTTCTTTTTTTTTACTTGTTTGGCTTCATTTTATAGTATCTTGATTTCTCATAAATTCATTAGCTTCCATTTCCTCCAATCTAATTTTGAAAGAATTACTCTCTTCAGTGAGTTTTTGAAATTTCTTTTCCATCTGGCCATTTCAACTTTTTAAGGCATTCTTTTCCTCATTGGTTTATTGAAACTCTTTAGCCATTTAAGTTAATCTATTTTTAAGGTATTATTTTCTATTTAAAAAATAATTAATTTATTTTAATTTTCAGCATTCATTTCAAAAAAATTTCGAGTTACAATTATTCTCCTCATCTTTCCCCTACCCCTGCCCCAAAATAGCGAGCCTGCTGAATAACCCTTCCCCCAATCTGTTCTCTCTTATAAGCTCCCCCCTCACTCCACCAAACTTTCTAGTAGGGCAAGATGATTTTCTATACTCCAGTGACTGTATATCTTATTTTTCAGTTGCATGTAGAAAACATTTTTTTTTAACCATTTGTTTTTAAAACTTTTTCCCTTCTTCCCTTCCCACCCACTCCCACTGGGAAGAATAGCAATTCAGTATACGTTGTGCATGTCTAATTACCCAAATCATATCCATAATTTTTATATTGTAAAAGACCAACAATATTTCCCTCCATCCTATCCCACCTCCCACTTATTCTTACTTTTTTCCTTTGACCCTATCATTTTTGAAAAATATGTTCTTCTCACTTCCCTCTCCCCCAATCTGCTCTCCTTTCTATCACCACCCCCCATTTTATCCCCTATCACCCTATTTTCCTTTAAGGTAAGATACCCAATTGAGTGTGTATATTATTCCCTCCTAAAGCCAAGTTATATGAGAGTAAGGTTGTCCCATTCCCTTTCACTTTTTGGCTCTTTCCCTCCTTTGTAGCAGTTATATCTTGCCTCTTTTATATGAGATAATTTACCCTAATATATCTTTCCCTTTCTCCTTCTCTCAATAAATTCCTCTCACCTCTTAAATTTGTTTTTTAATATATCATCCCTTTGTATTCCACTCATCCTGTGCCCTCTGTCTGTGTATTCATGAACATACATATGCCTACACTCACATATATATTCCATTCAATTGTCCTCATACTGACAAAGGTCTCATAAGTTACAATTATCATTGTTTCTGTGTGAGAATTGTAATGCCATGCATGAGCGGTTTCTCAAAAGAATGCTACTGTAAATGGCTTTTAAGGTTCTGATTACACAGTATAGTGAACACTCTATTTATTCAAGAACACATCAGACATAAGCAAATTACCATTATAAGCATATAAATAGTTCAACTTTAATAAGTTCCTTATGATATCTTTTTTCCTGTTCACCTTCTCATGCTTCTCATGGTTCTCTTGTTTCTTATATTTGAAAGTAAGATTTTCTGTTCACCTCTAGTTTTGCATCAAGAATGCTAGAAAATCCTTTATTTCATTGAATGACCATATTTTCACCTGAAGCATTACACTCCGTTTTGCTGTGTAGGTGATTCTTGGTTTTAGGCCTAACTCTTTTGACCTCTAGAATATCATGTTCCAAGCCCTGTGATCACTTAATGTAGAAGCTGCTAGATCTTGTGTTATCTTGATTGTGTTTCCACAATACTCAAATTGTTTCTTCCTGACTGCTTGAAGTATTTTCTTCTTGACCTAGAACTCTGGAATTTGGTTATAATATTCCTAGGAGTTTTCTTTTTGAGATCTTTTTCTAAAGGCTATTGGTGGATTCTTTCATTTTCCATTTTGCCCTCTGGTTCTAGAATATCAGGGCCATTTTTCTTGATAATTTCTTGAAAGATGGTATCTAGGCTCTTTTATTATCATGTCTTTCAGGTAGTCAATTATTTGTTAAATTATCTCTTCTGGCCCTATTTTCCAGATCAGTGGTTTTTCCAATGACGTATTTTATACTGCTTTCTATTTTTTCATATGTTTGGATCTGTTTTATAGTATCTTGATTTCTCATACAATCATTACCTTGTAATTGCTCCAATGTTATTTTGAAGTCAGTATTCTCTTCAGTGAATTTTAGAAATTCCTTTTCCATCTGGCAAATTTGGCTTTTTAAGGCATTCTCCTCATTGGCTCTTTGGGCATCTTTTGCCATTTTAGTTAGTCTACTCTTTAAGGTGTTGTTCTCTTCAGCATATTTTTGGGTCTCCTTTAGCAGGTATTTGACTCTCTTTTCATGATTTTCTTGTATCATACTCCTTTCCCTCCCCAATTTTTCCTACACTTCTCTTATTTCATTTTCAAAATCCTTCTTGTGCTACTCAATGTGCTCTAACCAGTTCATATTTTTCTTGGAGGCTTTTGTTGCAGGAGTTTTGATTTCACTGTCTTTCTCCCATTCCATGCCTTGATCCTTTTTGTCCACACAAAAAGATTCTGTGGTCTGTTTGTGTTTCCTCTGCTTGCTCATATTGCAAGCCAATTACTTGACTTTAGAGGTCTTTGCCATGGTAGAATTCTGCTTCCAGAATGGAGAGAGATTTATCCCAAATTGCTGGAGTTTTCACAGCTTCAGGGGCTATTAGGAGGATGCCATCTCTATAGCTCCCAAAGCTCTGGCTCACTGGTCACACACTCCAGGACTGCCACCCAAGACAGCAATCCAGATCCAAGCAGGTTAAAGCAAGTATGACTACCCTCTCAATGGTATCTTTCCCCCCTTCAATCTCCTGGCCAGGAGCTCCCTAGGCATCCATGTGATGCAGCTGTCACACCTCTACCACTTCTCACCTTTGGTGCGAAAGCAAGACTAGGCTCTTCTTTCTATTCCTGTTCCAACAGAGTTCTACACTGCCCTTTTACTTTGACCTTTAAGGGTTGATAACTTTGGAAGTTGCCACAGCTGCTGATTATTCACTCTCCTGAAGTCTGCTCTGGTTGCCTCTGTTCAGGGCCACCTGGGGCTGGAACCATGCAACTCATGTGGGACTGTGCTGAGCTCCCAGCATGCTGTGATAGACCTTTCCTGCTGGCCTGGTGGATGGCTTCAAAACGAGATTTTTTTCTCTGTTTCACTTACTGAGTTCTGTAGCTTTATCTTGTCTTATTTTTTTTTTGTTTATCTTTTAGAGTGGGAGAGAGGCTGGGCAACTGTGCTTAAGTGACTTGCCCAAGGTCACATGGCTAGTAAGTGTTAAGTGTCTGAGGCCAGATTTGAACTCAAGTCCTCCTGGCTCCAGGGCTGTTGCTCTATTCACTGTGCCACCTAGCTGCATCCACGGTTCTGCAGCTTTAGAATTTGTTTTGAGTCATTTTTTAAAGAGGTATTAGATTTTTTTGGAACCAGAACCCAGGACAAATTTATGCTTCTACTCCACCATCTTGGCTCTGCCTCCAAGGTGTTATTTTCATTAGTCAGGCAGTTTACTCTTTTTTCATGATTTGCTTGCATCATTCTCATTTCCCAATTTTTCCTCTACTTCTCTTACTTGATTTTCAAAATCCTTCTTGAGCTTCTCTAAGGCCTACAACTGTTTCATATTTTTCTTAGTGGATTTTGTTGCAGGAGTTTTGATTTTATTGTCTTATACTGGTTCTATGTTTTTATCCTCTTTGTCCCCCCAAAAAGACTCTATAGTCTGATTCTGCTTCCTCTGTTTGCTTATCTTGCAATCCAATTACTTGACTTTTGAGTTCTTTGCCACAGAAGAACTCTGCTTCCAGAGTAGAGACTGCTGTGTCTAAAATTTCTGGGGCTTTGTGCAGCTGCTGTCAGGATTTCTTTCAGGCACCTGTCACTTTGAGGACTGTTTTCTCTCTAAAGTCTCTACAAACTCTGCCATGCCAGAGCTCTTGACTCCCGGACCACCACCCAAGACTGCAACCTAGATCCAAGCAGAGCGAAGCAAGAGAATCCTGCCTTGGCACCATTAGAGAGATTCCTGCAAATGCCCTATGGACCATCAATTGGTCCCTCTACATACAGGCCTGGAGCTGGAAGGAGAAGTGGCAGCAGGTGCAGCTGTTGACACCTCCACCACTCCAGGGGCAGAGTCCAGACCATGCTGTTCTCTCACCCATGATCAACAAAGTTCCCCTCTGACCTTTTACTTTCTCTTTGGTGTTTATGGGTTGAGAAGTCTGGAAACCACCACAACTACCAGTGATTCCTGCTCCTGAAATCTGTGACGCTAGTCTGGGCTGCTGGTCTTGAGAATACATTTTTTAAAGTTTAATTACCTTTAAGTAACTGAGATACCAATTTCTACCCATGAATTGGGTAATCTAGGCCTCCTAGGACAAATTAAACTCCTTATTGGCAGTGACTTTTCCTTATTTTCTTTTATTCCAAGGACCAAATACAGTGTATATTTCATGTAACAAGCACTTAATATGTAATATGTCTTTGTTGAATTAATCCCCTCATACTGACACACCTAGCAGATTCCAGAACTTGAACTCAGGACATATGAAGACTGCACATTTTGTTGTTTTTCTTTTTTTTGTTTCTTTTTTCCTCCTTTTCATTTTTCTGAAGAAACTAAAATAATTTCCTTTGCTGAAGAGTTACTCTACTTAGATTAGGTCAAGGGAATTATATGAACATAACACACCACCCTGACAATATACTTGTCTAAATGTCTATATTATTTTACTCCATTTTCTCACCTACACTCTCCATTTGTAAGTTCATCATTCATCTAACCACAAAAGAAATTTTCTTTTAGAGAAATAATGGGGAAACCTTTGTCTGGTTAATTACTATTGTAATACATTTTTCTTATTTAATATTTTATTTTCCCCATTGTATTATATAGAATAGCCTAATTATTCACAATGGATTATCATACAGTATTGCTGCTGCTATGTTTAATGTTCCCCCTGCTATACTCATTTCACTTTGTCTCAGTTCATGTAAGTCTTTCCAAGTTTCTTTTTTTTCTGAGAATCCTGCTTATCATTTTTTAAAACACAATAGTATTCCATCACAATCATATATACAGCAACTTGTCCAGCCATTCCACAATTCATGGATATCACATCTATTTCCAATTTTTTGGCCACCAATAAAAGATCTACTATAAATAGTTTTGTACACATAAATCCTTTTCCTTTTTTAAAAATCTCTTTGGTATACAGACCTAGTATTGATATTGCTTGGTCAAAGGGAATGCATGGCTTTATAGCCCTAGGTTATAGTTCCAAATTGCTCTCCAGAATGGTTAAATCTGTATAACATTTCACCAATAGTACATTAGTATTTTAATTTTCACACATACACTCAAGATTTATCATTTTTCCTTTTTAGGTATATTAGACAATCTGAGAGGTTTGAGGTAGCAGATTATAGTCATCTTAATTTGCATTTCTCTCATCAATAGTGGTTTAGAGCTTTGGATCTTATTTATATAAATTTGATTCAGTTTTCTATAAATGTGAGAAATGAAGTCTTCATCAGAGAAACTCACAGTAATTTTTTTCAGTAATGAATGACATGTATCTCCCTTTATCCTCTTTCCCCCTGTTTATCCTATTCGCTCTCTCTCTCTCTCTCTCTCTCTCTCTCTCTCTCTCTCTCTCTCTCTCTATCTCCTTTTCCCTATCCATTCTGAAATGTGTTTTGCTCTGACTTTTATCTCCCCAAAATGTCCTTCCTTCTATCTGCATCCCCCCTTCTCTTATCCCGTTCTTTTCCTACTTTCCTGTATGTTAAGATAGGCTTCTACATCACTCTATGTATGTATATTGGTAATCACTATTCTCAAGTATTCCACAATTTAAATTCACAGAGTCACTTCCCATACCAAGTATGAGGCTCTTCTGACAGAGATATTTCACATGTGATTTTCCTTTTCCTGTACTTTCTGACTGAGTGTCTGTGTAGGTACTGCAACATCCTGCTGCTATACTGGCAATTCTATCTTATTCTGCAAGTGCACCTGCCTTTTAGGCATGCTTTTTTTTCCACATACAAAAACAAAAATTGAAAGGTTCTTATGCATTTTAATCCACCAACAAGGTGAAGTTAGGAAGGTGAGGACACTTAATGTTTCAATTTGTATAACAGCAGTCCTAAAGCTCCTTTTATATTGTGTCTTAGCTCCCTAAAACCAGACCAGACTGGATATCCATTTCCTATTGGCACATAATAGAAGTATGAAAATCATGTGAACCAAATTGACCCCATCTTGTGAAAAATCCATTGAGAATATACAATAACATGAAGGTTTTCTTGCCATTTCTGAAGTGGAAAGTCTACTAACTGTAGTCAACAGAGAGCTAGTCTTTAAAGACAAGAAAATTTCAGTTCAAGTTCTGCCTCCAGCACATATTGGCTATGTGACCATGGACAATTGACCTACATGTGCTCTAGGCAACACTATATAATATCTGCAGAAAAGGCATTGACTTAAATTAATAGAGAGAACATTCTCACCCAGCTGTTTCCTATACCAATGACATCATAAGACTACCCCTAACACTTCCTCTGAAGTTTACCTTTGTACATCTTGGAAATTATATATTTCTTTTAATGGAATCAAGGAGAGACAAAGACAGAAAATCAATGAATAGTAAATTATGTGCAAAGAAGATTTGCCCTAATATGGAGGCTGCCAATCAATCACAGTTACCATGTGAAAAATGAAATACATGATAATAAGACTAAAAGATACTGAACAATGAATTTTAACTCTTCAAGCAAGGGTAGATATCATATTCTGCTAGATTTAAGCGACAAATGTACCAGTTATTCATTGGCTAGTAGTGAAAAATTAATTTAAACTTTCAGTTCTACCCATCAAAATCTTGTACAAAATTGGACTTTGTTTACATTGTGGAAATTGTGTTCATTTGATTTTGGTTTTAAATGAACTCTAGAAATCAAGAAAGGTGTTATGATATAGTGTATACATAGATGCCATTGGAGACAAAAAGACCTGTGTTTGAGTACTACCTCTGAGACAAATTGCTTATGTGATCTTGCATGTGTCATTTAATCTTTCAGTTCCTAAATAGCTCATTAAGTGTATGTCATAGAGATCAGGTCAGTTTAAATTGATAGAGATAGTTCTCCCACTAGTGTTTCTTAGAGATAAAAATACTTCAGGAGAGACAGACAGAAAGAGACAGAAACAGAGAAACAGAGATAGAGAAAGAGACAGACATAGAGAATGGATACAGAAACAGACACGGGGGGGGTCCAGAGAGACAGAGACATTGATAGAAACAACGACAACACAGAGAGGCAAAGACAGAAATACAGATTCAGACTTAGAGAGCTTAATAACTTTTTGAAAAGTCATGAGAAAAGAGGCAAATTCTATAGTCATCAAATTATTCAATGTTTGAAATTACCTCATTAGATGATATAAAATATAAGCTGTGGATTGAGTATGTGAGCTCATGCCCTATCAAATTATGCAAGAATATGTGGAGGGACTGCAACCTGGGTGTTGAGTAGAAGCAAAAGGTGAAGAAGCTGAGACTTTGATATCCCAGACCCACAGATCCTCTTATCCCCTATGATAATCTTGCCCCTATTCCCAAAATGAAAGAATTTAAATTGTTTCCATCAGTAAAAAAAAAAAAAAAGTCAAAATGAAAGGTCAACTTAATTGAATAACTGGTCAATACTGCTAAAGGGCTGGAGGGAGTTAATCATAGTCATTATCATTGCTTAGCAGTGTGGTCTAGGATTTCTTCTTGGCATCAGAAGACATGGAGTTGAGTGCCCTATCTAGCACTATATAACTCTAGAGAAGTCACTTAAAGTGCTCTGAACCTCCTTTTCCTCATCCTCAAGTGAAGATGATATGACTTGAACTACCTGCCTCAGATGATTGTTATAAGGAAAGTGAATGGTAAAGCATTGAAAGCTCCTTGAAATGTGAGTTTTTCTTACTACCGATTTGGCATAGAGGAAATAGATGGTTGTTAAAACTCAGAATTGGAACAAGCCTATGACAGGCAATAATGGCTAACCCTATAACTCCCAGATGTACTACTTGTGTGATTATTGACAAGTTATTGGACATCTTGGAGCCACAGTTTAAAATGAAGGAAAGCTTGCATTCTACCTCTCACACAAAATACTTGGGAGGAAATTATTTTCTTAATTTAAAACTTGAAAGAAATATGATTTTTAGTAGTTAAAAAGTGTCTTATTGGCTATTATTAGAATTAACTCATTATTACTTTTATGTTTCACTCTCTTATTCCATTAAGGTGGAGGATTCCCTAACACAGAGAATCCTTATATCAATGGATATATATTTTAATAGATTTTTTTTTTTGCTTTATTCCAGTGGTTCCCTATACAAAGTGTCCTTACATTTAAAATTCTTCATGATAATACGTGGGGTATTAAAAGTAGGGTGGATTAGAAAAGGTCAAAGTCAGAAGCAAAACTTGAGTTGGTTGAAAGAAAAGAGAAAATAGAATAAACAAGGAAAATAGGACAGAGGGAAATACATACTTGACAATCATTACTGTGAAAAAAATTTCAGAGCAAATTTCTCTGACAAAGGCTTCATTTATCAAATATATAGAAAACCAAATCAAATTTATAGAAATGAGGGATTTCTCAGTGCATAAATGGTCAAAGGATATGAAAAGACAGTTTTGATACAAAGTAATCAAATCTATCTATAGTCATAAAAATGTTCCAAATTGCTAATGCTTAGAGAAATGGACATTGTAACAACTCTGAGATACCACCACACACCTTTCAGATTGACTAATATGAAAAAAAGGAAAAATGTCAAATATTGGAGAAGACATGGGAAAATTAAAACACTAATACTTTGCTACCACTACTAATATTAAAACACTGATATTGGTGAAGTGGTATACTGAATAAAAATTCTGGAAAACAATTCGGAATTACGCTCAAAGGAATATAAAACCATGCATACCCTTTGACTAAGCAATTTCACTAATAGGTCTATATCCCAAAGAAATCAAAACAGGGAAAGCATTTATAAGTACAAAAATATTTATAGTAACTCTTTTCATGGTGGCAAAGAATTGTAAGTTGAGAGGATGCCTGTCAATTTGAGTATATGATTGCAATGGAATACTATCTTGTTTTAAGAAATGATGAGCAGGATGCTCTGAGAAAAACCCAGAAAGACTTCCATGAACTGACACAAAGTGAAATGAGCAGAACCAGGAAAACATTATACATAGTAACAGCAATATTGTCTTATGATCAATTGTGAATAACTTAGCTATTCTCATCAATGCAATGATTCAAGACAACTCTGAAGGACTTATGATGAAAGGTGCTGTCCATATGCAGAGAAAGAATGCAGAGCCTGAATGCAGATTGAAGAACATTTTTAAAAATATTTTTTATTTTTCTTGGATATTTTTTGGTCTGTGCTTTCTTTCACAGCATAACATACATGGAAATGTGTTGTGTATGACAACACATGTATAACCTATATCAAAGTGGATTCTCAGTGGAGTGGGTGGCAAGGGAAGGAGAGCATTTGGAACTCAAAATTAGAAAAAAAAATGTTTAAACTATTTTACATGTAATTATGGGAAAATACATTAAATACAAAAGCAAAAATTTATTTATGATATGACTCATATATCTCCACAGCCAGAGAGATTTTGTTCTCTTACTTACTTTCTCTTCCAGATTAAATTGACCTACTCGGTCTATGGTGCACCCTCTCCTATTTCTGTGCCTTGGCAAAAATTTTCTCCTGTGCTGTACATATTCCCTAACCCCCAATCCCCATATCTTCAATTCATACCTGTCTTTAAAGCCCAGCTCAGTTCCTACACTCCTACAACTGTCCTTTCCTGATGTTCACAGTTATTTGTAATGTCACTTATGACCTGCACTTTTTTTCCATTAACTTATGTATATTTTGCTTACCCAATAGAATGTTATCTCTTCAGGACAGGGACAATTTAATTTTATCTTTTGTGTTCCCAACACAAAGTATCTTCTAAAGAAGTACTTTCTACATAGTAAGTACTCAATAAATGCTTATTGAATGAATTTCTATCCAAAGTTGCATGTTTGCCAATTCTGCCTTTATTTTACCTCATATTTGTAAGATCATATAAGTGAAAGTTTAGTCTATTGATCAATGGAAAAGAACATAAACAAATTTTAGTGGGTAGGCTGTGTTAGGAAATAAGGAAGATGGAAGTTAAAATGGGGTCCTGATTGTTAGAGGGGCATGCATATCTGTTATGATATTAAAACACTTTTCAGGAGAAAGCCATTTTCTTAAGAACAAGGTTATTTTTCACTATTAATCTTGTAACTTCATTGCATTTCAAGATGACTTTTCATTAATGCACTTTTATCAAACTCAAAAATTATTATGTACCTACTATGTGCAGACAGTTGTTCTTGGTGTTGAAGAGATGATGATATTATTCCCTGCTACCAAGAAGTTTACATGCTTTTACTCTTCATGGAGAAACAATACTACATGTATGTGTACATACACACACATATATAGATGCATAAATAGGCATATGTGTTTGTGTGTATATGTATATATGTATGTATATGTCTATGTATTTGTGTCTGTGTGTATACCCACTTTGGAAATTAGAATAGACTTCTAGGAAACTTCACTTGGCCTGAGTTTTGAAGGAAACAAAAGATTCTGTCAGAGATTTTGAGGGACCTTAAGTCATTACGGTTTTCCGAAAGACGTAGTAGGCAAATTAGGCTTTGACAATATCGCTGATTATGGTATGGCAGTGTAGAAGCAGGAAAACTCCACATCTCCTCCCATAACCACCTCAAATATCTATGAAATGTGATGCTAAACAAATTTTGGAGCTCCAGAACTGATAAAAGTACAGAGAAACAAAGCTCCCACTGAAGGTAGCCCACCACGTGGGACAAGAAGGGCTTATCACAGTGTGCTGGGAGCTGAAACCAGCCCAGCCTGAAACTAAGGTTTGGCCTTGAGGCTGCCAGGACAAGCCCCAACTGGAGCTTTCAGGAGAGTGGATCACCAACAGCTGTGGCAGTTTCCAGAATCATCCACCCATAAGAAACAAGGACAAAGTGAAAGGTCAGTGTAACTTGGCTAAATTTGAGAGCAAAAAGAGTGTGTGGCCATCTGGTCCCAAGGCAAGAAAGCAGCAGAAGCCATGGATGGGTAGGCACCTCCACATGGCTGCTTCAGAGCTCTTGATCTGCAGATTGTAAGGGGGCCAAGGGATCACTCAGAGGCTAAGTACTCTTGCCTTAAGGTGCCTGGATCAGAATCATGGTCTTGGGTGATGGTCCTGAGGTTTGTGATCAGTAGCCAAAGCTGATGAGGGCTGCAAAGACGTGATCTCCTAATACCACCAACAGCTGTGAAAATCACAGCAATTTGGGACAAAACTATGGAAGCAGAGTTCCACAGAATTAAAAAGTCAAATAATTGACTGGCAAAATAAGCAGGCAAAGGAAGCAAAGTAAAAACAGCAATACAACCTTAGATTCCTTTTTTGGGAAAAAAGGTTCAAAGCACAGAATGGGAGGAAGATAACACAGTCAGAACTCATGCACCAAAAGCTTCCAAGAAAAATGTAGATTTCCTACAAGGCATAGAGAAGCTTAAAAAAGGATTTTGAAAACCAAATAAGAGAAGTGGAGGAAAAACTTGGAAGAGAAATGAGAATGACACAAGAAAATCACAGGAAAAAGAGTGAACAACCTGACTGAAGAAAACAACACCTTAAAAAATAGACTAACTCAAATGGCAAAAGAGGCCCAAAAGGCCAAAGAGGAGAAGAATGCCTTAAAAATTCGAATTTGTTTTTTGGGAAAAGAATCTCAAAAGCTTTCTGAAGAGAATAATTCCTTCAGAATTGGAGCAGAGCCATGGGAAGCAAATGGCTTTATGAGAAATCAAGATATTATTAAACAGATCCAAACAAATGAAAAAAAAAATAGAAGGCAATGTAAAATTTCTCATGGAAGAAACCACTGACCTGGAAAAAAGATCCAAGACAGACAATTTAAAAACTATTGGACTACCTGAAAGTCATGATCAGAAAAAGAACCTAGAAATCATCCTTCAAAAATTCTCAAGGAAAATTGCCTTGATCTTTTAGAACCAGAGGGCAAAATAGAACTTGAAAGAATTCACCAATCACCCCTTGAAAAAGATCCCCAGAAGAAAACTAGGAATGTTATAGCCAGGTTCCAGACTTCCCAGGTCAAGGAGAAAATATTACAAGGTGCCAAGAAGAAACAATTTGAATACTACAGAAACACAATTGAGATAACACAGGATCTAGCAGCTTCTACATTAATGGAGAGAATGTCCTGGAATATGACATTCTGGACATCAAGGGAGATAGGATTAAAACCAAGAATAACATACCCAGCAAAATTAAGTAAAATTTATAGGGGGAAAATATGGTCATTCAATGAGGTGTAAGACTTTCAAGCATTCTTGATGAAAAAAGCAGAACTGAATAGAAAATTTGACATTCAAATACAAGAAGCATGAGTAGGTAAACATGGAAAAGAATTCATAAGGAACTTACCAAAGTTTAACTATTTACATGCCAACATGGAAAAAAGATCATTGTAACTTAAGAAACTTTTCTCAGTATGAGGACAGGTGAAGGGAATAAAAATGTATTCATATATGTTTAGTAAAAATACTTTTAAATAGGAGGTTATATATGCGTATGAATACATATGTGAGTGTGTTTATATATGTGTACATAGACAGAGTGCACAGAATCAATTGAATAGGAAGGGATAATATTTTAAAAGTTGAAATTGAGAAGTGGGAGAGGAATAGAATGAGAGGAGACAGGGAGAGACAGAATGGGGCTAATCATTTCATATAGAAGAGGCAAAGGAAAACTGTTGCAATGGAGGGGAAGAACAGGAAGGCAAAAGGGAATTGGTCAAGTTTACTCTAATTCAATTTGGCTTAGGGAAGGAATGACATACACTGTAAATTGGGTATCTTGCCCTACAGGAGAGTAG
>JAQQSV010006785.1:0-14187 GCA_028646515.1 Pseudochirops corinnae
GTTTCTTGGGTGAAGTCACTGGTCCAAGATCACATTGGTAGTGAGCAGCAGAAGAGGGATTTGAACTCAGATCCTCAGTCCAAGGCCACTGTTCTTACTCGGTTGGTTCTTCCATGAGAGGATTTATAGAATTTTAGAGCTAGAAGGGTCCTTAGGGTTTTCTAGTCAAATACCCTCATCTTTGAAATGAAGAAAGTAGGAGGTGAAATGACTTGGGAGAGTCATCCAACTAGTAAGTGGCAAAGTCAGACATAAAACTCAGGCTTCTGAGTCTTACTGGTCGTATGACTCTGGGACCTAATACACGTTAGACACATAGTAGACATCCAATAAATTCTTGATAGGTTGATTAACTGTATTCTCCTTATCAAGTTCATAGGATGTACTTGGAAGGAGAAGCTGAGGTCGAAGCCCCACTTCTAAGAATGGTTCTGGTTTTACAACCCTAGGCAGAACTTTCAATTTTTATGTACTTCAAGAAATTCCCTGGAAGTTATCTTCTTCTAAGTCAAAGACTGATTGCTATCACTGCTAGTGGAGGGAATTCTCGCAATGAGTTCTCCACGTAGACAAAATTAAAGGTCATTCGTTTAGTTTTTACACTGATCATGATTCAGATACTTAAGCTCTTTCCAAGTCCTGGGAAAATTCTGCAGAAATTATTTGGACATAAACATGTAGATGTTTGAGTAAACAGAGGAAGATTCACCCCTCTCTAGTTGGACTTGTCTAAAACATGTAATTTACTTATTGGTAAGACTTACACTTGGATAGGGTTTGTTGTATCTCAGACATGTTTTCTTCCCCTCTGTCATCATTTCTAGCCTTGGTTTTAAAATTTAATCTGGTTATCAGGAAGGTTTTAATTACAGGGTGGGGTTGGGGTGATAAATCTATTAGCGACTATGGTGTCAAAAAAAATGTTGATAGGACTTATTTTTAGTATTTCTTCCAATCAGTAAGCATCATCCAAAACATTCAAATAAACCACAACATTTTAAAGTGATTAAACATGAAAAAGGCAGCTAGCTCTACTATTTATAGTTTGGTTAAACATGTGTATATTAGCTTTCACAAGATAATAACAAAAAGGTCCTGTTTGTTTCCATGTCCTTTTCTGAACTCGTCTTTCCCCTCTGATTTTCTTGCTTTTTTCTCTATGTAGTTGTAGGCAGTGTGCACATAGTTCAGATTCTGCTTTCTTCTCTCGGCATTCCTTCACTTTTTTCTCTCCCTACTGTAGCCATTAGCACAAATGACAAGAAATGGTGATCTCACTTCTAAGGAATTTGGAGAGCAGGAAGAATTTTATGGTGATCTCTGTGGAGTGGGTGATGCCATAGCCAAGTGATTGCTCTCAGTTCTCAAAGTGCAGACTGATTTTCAACATTTGAAGAGATGTTAACGGGGCCCGAGAAACATTGGTTTACTTGAAGAGATGTTAACAGGACCAAAGAAACTTTGGTTTACTCTCCAGGTTTTCAGGAAAAACGGAGTGTTTCTTTAAAAAGGAACAAAGGGGGCAGCTAGGTGACGCAGTGAACAGAGCACCGGCCCTGGAGTCAGGAGGACCTGAGTTCAAATCCAGCCTCAGACACTTAACACAAAACCTAGCTGTGTGACCTTGGGCAAGTCACTTAACCCCAACTGCCCTCCCAAAAAAAGGCAAAAAAAGGAACGAAGACTTTCAATATGAAACTAAAAGGAAAAATTATCTGAGGCCAACGGGACTGCTGACCTGTGTCAGGAGGTTGGAGAATGGCTGAATGTCACGCATGGGAAAAGGGGAAAATTGAACTGTCATACTATTGGAGGAAAAAAAAACCAAACTGATCTGAGACTCTTCTCAACAAGGAATATGCTGGATGTTCTGAAGAGGAAGAAGCTGCTTATTTCCCAGAAATCATAGTGTGAATTCACAAGTGCTACCATGTGTTTTGTGCCAGAACTAGCACAGGCCATATGGACTTTGACTCAGAGTAGCAACATGTATAGTCCTTTGATGGTAGAGTATGTTTCCTTCCAGGGAGGGCATGCTTTCTTCCTGTGGTAGCCACCATGCTTATCTTGTGTTTCATAATCCCACTGCTAACTCACCCTGCTGCAAAACCCAACCACCATCCCTGGATCTCTCTCCATGATACCCCTCTTCTGTGCCACCCCCTCCAGCTATGTAAAGATAAGCCTGCCTTATCTCCCAATGGGATTGAATCTTTGGTTTGACTGTCCTCTGTGCTGCTCCCTTCTATCCCTTCTTGCTCAACTGTTTTTGTGCCAGGTACATTTTTTTTCTACTCACCACTCTAGTGAGAGATTATCTAGTAAAGATCCTAAGTTGTAGGGCTTGGTAACTCCTAGGTGAGAAGTAATGAGGTGGCTTTTTGTTGGCCTATCAACAACAGTAGAGGGGTCTGCTATTTTTCCTGGGTATGTACCCAAGAAATGACAGAGAACCTCCCTAGACTTGTCAAATAGAATGACTAATGCCCACTTCTGGTGGTTCCTGTGGGCACCAATGACACTGTCAGAATCCTAACAATTATAAAGTGTTAGGGCAAGAAACTGAAGAGCTGAGTGGCATATAAATTGATTTTGTTGCTAAAACCATGAAGCCAAAGGATTCAGAAGAGAAAAGCAGATTTGGGAAGTGAACACCTGCTTAAAAAGATTTCTGAGAAGGTGACTTAGATTTCTGGATGACGGTTTAAACCAAAATTATGGCAGGCTATTGACCAACTGTGGGTGAAGTGCCCTAACAAGGACTGATATGTATTTATTCACTACGTGGCTTATATCCCAAGGAGTCATTGATAAGAAAAAAATCCCCACATATACCAAAATATTTATAGCAGAACTTTTTGTGATAGCAAAGAATGAGGGAAAAAAAGGAAATGTCCATTGATTGGTAATGGTTAAACAAATTGTGATAGAAGGTTGTAATGAAATATTACTGTGCTGTAAGAAATGATGGATACAATGCATACAGAGAAACAAGGAAAGATCACCATGATGCAGAGAGAAGTAAGCAGAGCCAAGAAAACAATAGACATAATGATTAGCACAATGCAATTGGAAAGAACCATCTCTCCCCTCCTCCCCAATCAAAAGTGAATGTTGCAAAATTACAAAGAACAAGCACGTCTGGAAAGAACTATGAGAAGACCCTTGGGAATTCAAGAAAGCCTGTTCTAAACTCCATGACCTAAGATAGTGAAATACAGATGCAAAACAGACAAATAGCCAGCAGGATTAAACCAGAGATCCTAATACAAGGAGAAACGTTTAAACTCATGGATATCACTGAGACTTGGGAGAAGACTCATGACTGGAGTATAGCACTGGAAGGGTAGAACTTTTCCAACAGGTAAAACTGTGGCAGAGGATGAGCATCATTTCATGTTAAGAAAATATACTCTAGTGAGGAAACTGGGGAACCGAGAGGGAGTGGGTTGGGAAAAATGGTGGTGACCATTCAAGTAAAAATCAGCTGAAGGAGAAACATTATTGTTTATTTATAGGAACATTATTGTAAAGAAGATGACATTGTCATCAGAAGATACTACAGATCATTTGGACAAAAAAAAGAAACTGAGTTTGGGAAACAGATATTGAGCCATATATGGAGGCATGATATGTAATAGTGATGGTGGACTGAATATTTGCATCTATGGTGGAGCACTCTTTCTGCCAAAAGTAGGGTAGCTTATACTTTATTGGCTTGACTATTAACAACAACAACAACAACAATAATAGTAGCAACAACTTCAAGAGGTGAAGCACCCAACAAGGATAATTATCAGCTCTGGGTCTTGTCCTTACCAGAAACGGAAGGAGCTAACTTGCCTATTGGAGTAGAACCTGGGGGTGGGGGAGGCAAGGAAGGAATAGAGATTGTTTTGGAATATGTGGTTAGTAGAGGCAACACAAAACCCAGATTTGGGGAGAGCAAATTTCCAGACTGATAAACTCTATGGCCTATTATTCTACAGGGGAATAGGATGGGATGCTCTCAAGTACAAAATTCTGAAGACACAAAGAAGTATATATCTGGTAAGAAAGAAAATGTTGAAGGGGAAGGTGTCATCTAAAGGAATTGACATGGACACAAAAGACTCTTAATAATTGACTTGTATTTTTTAAAATATGTGGACAGATGATGGTTGTTGTTTGTCCTTTGCTCTTGAAGAGGACCATGACATTGGGGAGGTCATGCCATGCCATAGCATGGATTTAAGTGAGGGAGGGCTGTGCAAAGTCACCAGCCTCACTTTCTCCTCCAGAGTCATCTGAGTCCAGTGGACAGATATGGATCGGGACAATTGGAAATGGCCCCGGATGCAGTGGGGAACCTTGGCCTTTTCAAGCTGAGGTCTTTGACAGGTCTGAGTTTGACTGAGACAACGCCCATTCAGTGATTAAGGCTAAATAAGAAATGAGGCAGAGAACGGTCTCTTAGTAAAAAAAATTGATCTGGGAGAGGAAGACCCTCAGGATTTCTGTCCAAAACAGAAATAATTGCTATTCACATTCATTCTGAGCCAATCAGGGCCTGAACAATGACCAAGTAGTGCTTGGCCTGGGACCTATTGTTGGCCAATCAATGGGAGCCTGAATTATTTGGGGTTAAGGCTGGTCTTTGAGAAAAAAGTTTCATCCATTAAAATTTACATTCCCTTTTCAGGTAAGGATGTGATACCCTATGTGGACAGATGATGGAATCAAGTACAAGAAACAGAAAATGGGTACAAAATTGTTGGAGCATCCTGTTCATTCCATAAAGAGTGCAATGAACATCAGGAGTTGAGACTGTCAAGGACAGTGAAGGGTTTGGTTTCCCTCCTTCCTTTCCTTCCTCCCTCCCTCCCTCCCTTCTTCCTTCCTTCTTTCCTTCCTTTCTTTCTTTCTCTTGCTTTTTCTGTCTTCCTTCCTTCCTGTCTCCTTCCTTCCTGTCTCCTTCCTTCCTTCCTTCCTTCCTTCTTTCTTCCCTCCTCCCTCTCCCCCTCCCTCCTCTCTCTTGACATTTTAAGAGAAAGATCAAAGTATACTCAGTATCATTACTTGAGTGATAGCTGGTGAAGCTTTCACTTCTATTTTCTCTGCCAAGGAAAATGTTTGGATTGGAATGGACAGAACAAAAGAAGCTATTAGAAATTGGATATCCAAGATAACACAGGAGATCCCAAGAGAGTACCAAGCTGCACTTGATGAGCCTGAGTGAGAAGGCTCAGGTGAACTACAACTTCAGGCCTTAGCCTGATTGCTCAGTTGGTGACCTTTCTGAGACCACGGAGCATGGGAGAGGTGCCGCAGAACTGGAGAAAGACAAAGGGTTTTCCAGTTTTAAAAGAGAAGAGAATGCAGTCTGAAAGATCTCACACAGTAGACTTGGCTTCTCTTCCTGGTGAAATCAGGAATGTATCATTAAAGGGATAATTGTTACAAAGCCAAGACAAGGAAGAGATGGTCCCAAATGCCCAGCATGGCTTCATCAAGAGCTGATCATTCCAGCCTCACCTCATTTCCTTTTCTGACTAGGTTGCAAGGCTGGTAAATGAGGAAGATGTCCCCTATGTAGTAGATTACCCAGATTTAGTAAAGCAAGTTTTTCCCATTTGGATTGACGTCTTTTGTTGTTTATATCACATTAACTTCCAAATAAGTCCCTTACCCTTCCTTTCCTATTGAACCTTCTATTATAAAAAGACTAATAAAGAAAGGAGACAAAAATCAGTTCAGTAAAACTAACCAATGCATCAACCACCTCTGGAAGCGTATGCAGCATTTCACTCCACTCCCACATCCCAGGTCCATTTTTGCCTCTCTGTTCATTGTCTCATTGGGGCCTCCCAACAATCCTGGAAAGTAGGGCTTTTTACTATCCCCATTTTACAGAAAGGAGACTATGGCTCAGTGATGTCAAGGATCTGGCCCAGGATCATCGAACTCAAAAGTATCTAAAGGGAGATTCGAACCCAGATCTTTCTGACTTCAACTCCAGCAGCAACCCATTACTATAGGCGCTAGTGTGTACAGATGGGACTTGGAATGAGGGAGACTTGAGGTTCCAATCCCATTGTGTACACTCACTAGCTATGTGTCCTTGGTAAGCCATTTGTCTTTTAAGAACCGCAGTTTCTTCCTTTCTAAAATGGCCCTGGGGTGCCTACTTCTCATGATTGTTGGAGGTTCAAACAAGATGCTGCATGTAAAGAGCTCTGCAAACTTAAAGCCCCATATCAATTATCCGGTATTACTAATTAGTATTTCTCTCAGTTTTAAAAAAAAGTCAGGCTTCTCTAAGCAAATCGGTCCATTCACCCCATAGCTGTACGAGGCTTTGTCAAGGCTGAAGGAGGACACTTGGGACTCATTGTGTCCAGCTTCTTCATAATTAGGCACTTAACAAGTGGTTAGTCAATTGAATTGGAGAATCACCATGGCCTTGTGCCTATGGCTCCTCCAAAAGAAAGCATTTGGCTATCTGGGTGGCTGTCTTCCCTTAGTGGTCAGAATTCTGCGTCAGATAAGGATATATTATCTCAATTCAAGGGGCCATCTCTTATTCCCTGGAACAAATTGTCTTGTAGCTTGGAATAGAAGAGGAAGGACACAAACAGAATTAGCCCAGAAGAATCCAGGACATGAATGTTGTTGATCCTGACTAAGCTCTAGACATTTCCAACAAAGGCCACGTCCTGAAAATGAAAAGGGAGAATGTGATTCTTGGCCAAAAGGATTTGCCAAGTCCCCGTTTGAAAGCACAGCTCAACTTGTTTGCATGTCTGTCTTGAGCCCAGCTATCACTCAATTAAAAAATAATAGGGCAACAACATCGTCCCTGGAACTGGAGAGTGATGGGGATAACCTTGAGCCCCGACTCTAGAGCAGAGGGTTCTTATGTTGGAGTCCAAAAGCTTTTAAAAAAATTATGTGATAAATTTATTTCAATATAATTGGATTCATTTTTAATCTTATGAACTGTGTCATATATATATATATATATATACATATATTTTAAAACATTCTTCTAAGACTGGGTCTACAAGTTTCAACAGACTGTCAAAAGGATCCATGTCACAGAAAATACTAAGGACTTCTGGCCTTGAGTACAAAGGCCCGTTTATTAGTCTGGAAATTTGCTGCACAATTCAAGAAGGACCTCTCAGGTAACTAGGACTGAAAAATGAAACTTCTGTAATGGGGCAAGCCAAATGTGTCATTGTGCAGTCCCAACAGATTATTCTCACCATTGGCACAGTTGGATTTCTTAGGTTTTTCCAAATTAGCCAGATTTCTTTGTGGGCCATTATTAGGAGGGTTGTTATTTGTTGTTTTAGGCATTTTCAGTTCTGTCTGACTCTTTGTGACCCCCTTTGAGGTCTTCTTGGCAGAAATACTGGAGTGGTCTGCCATTTCCTTCCCCAGCTCATTTTACAGATGGGGATACTGAGGCAAGCAATTGTCTAGGGTCACATAGCTAATAAGTGTCTGAAGTCAAATTTGAATTCGGGTCTTCCTGACTCCAGGCTGGGTACTCTATCCATTACACTACCTTGTTGCACATGTTAGGAGGGTTACCAAACACTAAAAGTTTTTTTTTTTTAATAACAAAATTAAAGCACTCACTGTGTGCCAGGGATTGTGCTAAATGCTTTACAAAGATTCTCACAACAACTCTGCAAGCTAGGTGTTATTATCTCCATTTCATAGTTGAGAACATTGAAGCAGATAGAAGTTAAGCGACTTGGTCAGGGTCACATGGCTAATAAGTGTCTGAGGTCAGATTTGAACTTGGGTCCTCCTGACTCTAGGGCCAGTCCTCTATCCACTGAACCACTTAGTGGGAAATGCTTCCATATGCATAAGTCTTTGAGAGATGATTAATGTTTTTAATAATATCTCTTCAGAGAAGTTTAGAAAGTCAGCTTTCTCCTCTGTAGAACCAAGATCCTTTGAGGATTCCCACATAGCAAAGATTTGGGACAAGAAACCAGAACCTCTTTTGCCCGGTACCATCTGATCCTGAGAAATTCTGAAATGATGGAAAGTATGGCATTAACCTTGCTCCTTCTCCCTTCTTCTCCTCTCCCCAGGCATTAGAAAAGGAGGCTTATGGTACTGTGGTAAGACTATTAGCTGTCAAACAGAACCTGGCTTAAAAATCCTGTCTCTAACATGGACCTGTTACGACCCAGGGAAGGTCATTCTCCCTCTTGGGAGCTGGACTGGCTGACCCTTATGGCCAATCTCATCATTGGCAAATATTTGTTGAGTGTTGATTACGTGTAAGTGACCATAGTAATCAAAGAAAGTGAAAGAAATGATTATTTCTCTCTTTTATTAATAACTAATCATTGTATCGCGATCAAAGTTTTTTCCCCTTTTCTACTTCTTCATCCAGAAATCAACCAGTGTGGACAGTCTTGGGCAAAGACTTACCCAGGAAAGGAAATTGTAAGTTTAGTTTAATAAGTGGATTCCTGTTCATTGTGTTTACTCTGACAGGTCTGGGAAAATGTGGATTCTCCCTCTTGTCAGGCAGGTGCTATGGAAATTGACAATTCTCTTTGACTGAGACTTGGGTAATCCTAGTCACATACCCTGAAGGTCCTCATTGGATTATAGCCAGCCTCTTATTATAATATTCATTCTCTCATTAATTGTTAATCAATCAGAAGTGATTGCCACCCTCTGGAACACTTACTCTTCCAAGGATATATAAGCTGTGAGCCCACCATCATGAGCGGTCTTTGGCATTCGAGATGGCCACTGACCTCTTTTATTAATAACATGTTAGCCTTATTCATAAAATGATCAAATTACTCAGAAAATATGTCTCTCAAACTTTTTAAATGTCACAAAAGGTGAGATATTTGTTTTGCTTTGATTCCATTTAATCAGCATTTATTCAATGCCCACAACTCATGAGAAATTTGCTAGACTTGAAATAGAAAGAAAAAAACAAGAAAACTCTTCATTCTCACAGAATCACAGAATTCCTAAACTGGAAGAGACCCTCGGAGCCATCCAGCTCAAGCCATGCCTGACAACCAGTCCCCTCAATATCCTCAATGGGCACTCACCTTGCCTTTGCCCAAAGACCTTCAACAAGAGGGAGCCTGTTGTCTTCAAAGGCAGCCTTTTCCATTCGGGAAATGTTTTAATTATTAGGAAGGTTTTTTTTCCCCTTTTGTCAAGTCTTAAGTTGCCTCTTGGTAACTTTTACCCATTCCTTCTAGTTCTGCCCTCTGGGCTCAAACACTAATCAAATTCATCTTCCCTCTGACAGCCATTTGACAGTGATCATGTCTCCTTAGCATGAGTCTTCTCTGCTGGGTTAAGTCCTTCAGCTCATCTACATAGGCATAAACATATGGCCCTCAGGGAACTTACCTTCTCCTGCAATCATTTGTGCATCATATGTCCTTATTAAAACAGTTCACACAGATTAATGCCAACCCACACTGTAAAATAAATTATATGGGACTTAAAAGAAACAGGGCTTGGACAGGGAAGAATTTTAATAGAAATTCACAAAGATGACTCAAGCCCAGGCATGACCTGCGGCTATTCTAACTCCCTGACCTTGGTTGCATCACCACTCTGGTGTTGATGAGGATGTAAAGACCTGGGCAAGCATTCAAGGCTTGGGAGATGTTCCTTTCCTGATGAGTAGGCTTCGTTTCGAACTCTCTGTAAAGTGTGTGGCAAAACCTGAGAAGGGCTCTGAGATGATGGCTAAGAACAGGATCAAGAAGGGTCTTGGGTTCAACGGAAGGGTCAGAATGGTCTCAGGAATCACCAACACCTTCTAAATGCACAAGTCTCTGTGAGATGATTAATGTTCTTAATAATATCTCCACAGAGATGCTGAGAAAGTCAACTTTCTCCTCTGTAGAACCAAGATCCTTTGAGGATTCCCACACAGCAAAGAGCTGGGACAAGAGACTAGAATCTATTTTGCCCGATACCATCTGATCCTAAGAAATTCTGAAATGATGGAAAGTATGACATGAACCTTACTCCCTCTCCCTTCTCCTCCTCCCAGGTATTAGAAAAGGGTTGGGGGAAGGTGGTAAGAGTGTTTATTAGCTGTCAAGAAGACAGCTGCTGGCTTTGGGGCAGTTTCTGTCAGTTAGACTCCTTTTAAGAGATGAGGAAATAGTCTCAAATAAATATTTTCCTCCTCCAATGGAAAGCCTCAAGAGAACGGGACTGTCAATTTACTAAAATTTAACAAGTCAGATGAGTGTTGGAGGTACCAAGATATAGTGGAAGGTGTTAGGCTGGAAGTTAGAGGACCAGCTTCAAATCTAAGCTTTACTACTTAGCTGACATAGGATTTTGGACAAATTACCTCACCTGTTTAGGGCTCAAGTGAGATGCTCATCTGTAGGATGATGGGGCTTAGGTTAGATAACCTATATGAAAGTTTTTATTTCTTTTTTTTTTTTTTTTTTTGGCTTTTTTGGAGGAGGGAAGGCAGGGCAATTGGGGCTAAGTGACTTGCCCAAGGTCACACAACTAGTAAGTGTTAAGTGTCTGAGGCTAGATTTGAACTGAGGTCCTCCTGACTCCAGGGTTGGTGCTCTATTCACCGCACCACCTAGCTGCCCCAAGATTTTTATTTCTTAAGTCAAAGTTTTTTGTAATTTTTTTTAACCCAAGTAGTTTTTAAAAAATTAAACTTGTGAAAAATACTAGCTTGGCAATGTGTTTATATTATTTTCTTCCCCCTGTGTTTAAATTATTATTGCAATAATAATTATTATAGGCAGTATTTAGTGTTTTAAGGTTGGCAAAGCACTTTTACATGTCAACTTATTTAATCAAAGAGTTAAAACACTGATAGGGAATGGAAGATTGGTTGGATACAAACTCAAAGAATCTGGGTTTAAATCCTGGTTCTGCTACTTACTGGATGTATGACCTTGGGTAAATAACTTCTTTGGGCACTGATGATACTCATCTGTAAAATGGGAGCTGAGTGGTAGGGGCTGGGGTAGGTGGCCTCTGAGTGTCTTTTTAGCTTTCAGGCTACGCTTCCATGCCCTAAGAAATTTCATGGTTGCCACTGCCAACTTTATGATGACCACAGAGATCATGGGATCACAGGTTTATAGGAGAAAGGGACCTTGGAGTTCATCTGGTTCAACAATCCATTTTATAAGTGAGAAGCCTAAGGCTTGTCCAAGGTCACCCCAGGTAGCAGCACAGTCTAGAAAATAACTAGCTTCAGGTCAGGAAAATGTGATTTCCAACACTTCCTAGTTGCATCACCCTGAACAAGTCCTTTAACCTCTGGGCCCCTGTTTCCTCACCTGTAAAGCAGGTATAATGATGGCACCTACTTCATAAGGTGGTTGTAAAGATCAAAGGAGAGAATTATGCAAGGTGCTTTGCGGACCAAAGCTAATATCGAAATGTCAGCTCCTACCAAGTAACAGAGCCGGGTTCAAATGAGGCCAAACCTAGTGCTCTTTTCATCTTACGACATCAAGAGTGAAGAAACCAGTCAAGGAAACAGAGAAGTAGGTGTTTGGAGCTGGAAGAGACCCATGATCCTCTGGCCCAGTCCCTCCATTTCACAGATGAGGAAATTCAGGCTGTAAGGAGGACAAGGGATCTGTCCAAAGTCACCAGCTTGCATAGGAAAGGAGCTCAGAATCCAGCTCCAGGATTCTTTTCTTCCCACTGCACCAAAGCCTCTTCTTGGAGGCTGCAGATGCTGAGTTCAAAGGTGAAACAGCATTTCTTTAAATTCTCCTATGAGAGAAATGTGTGTGTGTGTGTGTGTCCTTACCACCTACTGCCTCCTTAACTCCTCACCTTGGTGACAGCAGCCTTTTTTGGCTAGATTTTAATTTGAACCTGGGTGGCAAAGGTCCATGAGGGAGGAAGACCCTCCATATTTAGCCCTCTCCCCAAGGGAACCCCTCCGTGGTGCTTCAGCCTAGTGCCCTTCATCGGCTCTAAGTAGCTCAGAACTGACTCTGAGTTAGGGTTCCCCAGGCCAGAAAAGCCAAGCTGAACAGGTCTCGCCTTGTTAGGGCTCGTTGGGGTGGGACAGGACAGCAGGCTGATCTGCGTGCTCAGCAAGGCAGAACCATGGAAAGACTGGCCTGCATTTAGTCTCTGGATCTGTGCTGGGTGCAGTGTCTCCTGTGACATCTGAATGTCGCTCGCCTATGTGGGGCCTGTGCAGTTCAGATGAGGGCATTGTCTCTGCAGGCAAAGCATTGGGGGCCACGCTTGGCTGTTCAGGCCACTCTTAATCCCCTATTGTTGAGCTGTTAGCTGGACACTTTGGGGAAAACGTTTCTATTGAAGACTCTTAATTCCTTGTGTGGCATAAAAGAAAGGCTCCCTCAGCCTCATTTCCTGCAGAGATAATAGCTGACAGTCATGCTGAGCTTTAGGTCTGGCCAAGGGTCTTGTGTCTGTTATGGCCATGCCTAACATAGCCTGGGGAGAGGGAGAATTCCACTGGAATTATAGAGGAGGAAAGAGACCTTGGGAGAGGTTAAGCAGCTGTTTCTAGAGTTACTGTGGTCTCCTGGGTATCATATTTTAGGAGCGACATTAATAAACCGGAGAGTGGCCAAAGGAGGGTGCTCAGGATGGTGGAGGGCTTCGACTTTGTACTATATTAGGATTAGTTAAAGGAGCAGGGGATGCTGAATGTTGAGAAGGGAAGACAGGGTGCCTGTGGTTGTTGAGTTGCGTCTGACCCTTGGTTTGCCATTCCCTTCTCCAGCTCATTTTACAAATGAGGAAACTGAGGCAGACAGGGTGAAGTAACTTGCCCAGGGTCACACAGCTAGTAAGTGTCTGAGGTCACATTTGAACTCAGATCCTCTTGATTCCAGGCCAGATGTGATATCCTCTTCACCACCCAGCTGCCCATATAGTAGCTCTTTTCAAGTATTTGAATGACTGTCACTGGGAAGAAAGATTAGACTTTTTCTGCATGCCCTCAGAGGGTAGAATTAAGATTAATGGGTAGTAATTGCAAAGAAGAAAATTCAGGCTTGACTTCAAGAACAGCTGCCTTGCCCATCAGAGCTATCTTAAATAATAGGCAGCTGGGTGGCACGGTAGATAGAGCACGGGACCTGGAGTCAAGACAACTCGTCTTCTTGTGTTCAAATCCGGCCTCAGACACTTACTAGCTGTGTGACCCTGGGCAAGTCACTTGACCCTGTTTGTAATGAGTTGTAAATGAGTTGGAGAAGGAAATGGCAAACATTCCACCGTCTTTGCCAAGAAAAAGCCCAAATGGGGTCATGGAGAATCAGACATGACTGAGGAAAGGAGGTGGATTCCCTTTCACTACAGACCTTCAAGCAAAGATTGGTCACAGACAAGATTCCTGTTTGGGTGTCCTCGAAAGTCCCTTTTGATTCTGAGTTAACAAGAATCAGAGACAGGATTTGAACCCAAACCTCTCTTGACTCCAAATCACACACTCTTGCTACTATCTCACACTGCTACTCACTTAATCTGAAGTTTAGGAATTCTCCTAGAATTGTGATGTGCTAGACACACTGCCATGAGCCTGGAATTTCCTTGGTATAGAAACTTCCAGGGAGGAAATTCCCTCTGGGGAAGAATAGCAACTGTTCTGTGATTTATAGTCCTAGAGAGTTCCCTGGGGGAAAGACAGGTCAAGTGATTTGCCCAGGGTCACACAGGAAGTGTGGTTCAAAGGTGGCACCTGAGCTCAAGTGGTTCTGACTGAGGCTGGCTCTCCATCCACCAGTCACCGCCCCTTACGGTAAACACATGGAATGTTTGAGATCTGCTTTAGAAAAGTCTATTTGATTATTATCAGGAATGTTGGGGTTCATGGTGGATGATCAAATTCAAGTCACAAAATCCAATCAGATATTTACTGATATTGTGCTAAGGTCTGTGGGGATGAGGAAATGCAGCCCATGCTCCTCGCCCTCCAGAAGCAAATGACCTGGTTAAGGTCGTGGGTATGAGATATGTCATCTTTCTTTCAAGGAAAAAAAGAATGGGTCTCAGGAGTGAGTCATTCCACTTCCTTTTCAGCAGTGAAGGACGATGAAAAGTTCCATAACTGTGCTTTAAAATGTTCCAAAAAGCCAATCAACTCCAGCAGGAACTCGGGAATGACCTCTCATTACTAGTCTGTTCAGTCTGCAGAGCTCAGTCTTTGAT
>JAQQSV010006786.1:0-14187 GCA_028646515.1 Pseudochirops corinnae
CCTGGTGGGGGCGCTCTGGCTGCGCTCTCCTCCTCCCCCTATCTCTCATTATCTTTCTTTTCCCCAAAGAAGGAATCTCGGGTTTGGTTGCAGTTCTTGCTTTACTTCTTATGCTTATTCTTACTCATGGTTGGCCAGTCCGTGATTTTTTTTTTTAAATCTCTGTGGGGCTCTGCTTCCAGAAGGGAAAGCTCTGTCCCAAATCACTGGGGTCCTCCCAGCTGCCGTAGCTCTCAAGAAGGTGCTGGGACCCTTCCTGCTTACTTCCGGCTCACTGGATAATGAAGACTCCAAGACTGAGGCCCAAGACAGCGATCTGGATCCAGGCCACTCAACGTGAGAGCACTTGGCCTCTGAACAATTGCTTAGTCCCCCTGCTGTCTGCAGGCTGCAGGCAGGAAGCTGCAGCGTGGAGGCGGGTGCAAAACCTCTGCGTTTCGCTTTTGTGCTCTGGAGGCCTTTCGGCTGGACTGCTTTTCTCTCCTGATTTCACAATCTCCACTGACCTAGTTCTCAACACTGCTCACAGCTGCCGCTAATCCGCTCACCGCTCCTCCCGTCTGGCCGCCCCCGAGGCTCAGCAGCGGCTTCAGGCCAGGCTGGTTTCAGTTCATAGTGCTGATACGGTTCCTCATAGCCAAGCTGACTTTAGTGGGAAGTATCTTTGTGTGCGTTTTGGAGTTCTAGGATTGGTTTAGAGTCCTATTTTATGGGTGTTTTGGGGTGGCTATGTGAGAGCTGCAATATGTTGCTGCTGCTATGCCCAGATGATCTTATAATTAAAAATAACCTTCCCAAAGACTTAATTGTAAGAGTTATCATTGATCATCTGAAGTGTCTGAAGACGCAGTTTCAGAAATACTTCCCTTCAAATTTTGATTCTAAAAAACTTAAGTTGGGTTCATAAACCATACTAAATTGAAATAAAAAATGTCAGTCACCTGCCATTAAAAGTTCAAGAAGAATTTTCCAAGTTATCAAGTGACACAGGTTTAAAACTTGAGTTTCCTAAAAAATCATTAAATTAATTTAAATAAAAATCATAAAATTAATTTTGGCTTAGGATTAAAACAATTACAATTTATGAAATGAACCTAAAGATATGTCTGCCATTTTGTGCTACATATTTATGCCAAGTGACATTCTCAGCATTCACAATTATAAAATCAAAATATTGATCAACTCTGAAAAACATTGAAGATGTTCTACCTCCTGCGTTATCAAATATTTTGCCAAGATTTAATTCTTTATATAAAAATAAATAAGCACATCTATCTCATTAGTATGCAAATTGGCTTTCATCTTTAATAATTGGTACAATTATGTGTATACCAAAGAATTGTTTTAAAATAAATTTCTTTATAATTTATTATTAGTGAATGTTTGATTTTATATACCTATATATCTAGGTGAAAGGGGGTTGCAAGTGAAAAAAATTTGAGAAGCTCTGCTCTAAGAACTTTCTCCTCTTTATCTTGAGGAATGAAAAAGCATTTACTAAGTTCCAAGCACTGTGCTAATTACAAATGCAAAATAGACCCTGACTTCTGGAAGCTTGAATTCAAATAAGGGAAAGACACATATAAAGGGAATTGGTGACTAATGGGTTAGGCAGTTATTGTGGTTAGAAAAAGTATAGGGATGGTGAATGCCAAATATGGGTAGATTGCCACACTCTTCTCTTTTAAAAAATTATCTATTTAAAAGTATTTGTTAATTTGTCTTTCCCATTGTCTCCTTCCACAATGAGCAAATTAAATAATAATAATGATAATAATAATAAAGCCTTCAATACATAGCTGCATAATCCAGCAAAACAAATTCCCATATTGACCATGTCAAAAAATACATGTCTCTTTCTGCATTTCAGTCCATCAACTCTGTCAGGAGCTGAGGATCATTTTTCTTCTTCATTCTTTTTTTTTTCTTTTTGGAGCGGGGAGGGCAGGGCAATTGTGGTTAAGTGACTTGCCCAAAGTCACACAACTAGTAAGTGTTAAGTGTCTGATTCCGGATTTGAACTCAGGTCCTCCTAATTCCAGGGCCAGTGCTCTATTCACTGTGCCACCTAGCTGCCCCTCTTCTTCATTCTTTTGGTCTTATGGTTTATCATTGTATTGATCAGAGTTCTAAAGTCATTCAAAGTTGGTTTTCTCTATAATGTTCTCACTATATAAATTCTCTTGGTTTTTCTTACTTTGTTCTTCATCACTTCATAAAGTCGTCTCAATTTCTTTTGCAGTTCTCTATTTCATAATTTCTTATGACACAGTAATATTCTATTACATTCATATAAGTAAATTAGTTTAGACATCGATACTTCTTTAGCTTCCCATTTTGAGTTGCCATGGGAAGAACCATTGTAAATATATTTTTCACATATATTTTCCTCTTTCTTTGATTTCTTTTTGTGTATAGGCTTGAGTAATGGTAAGTCTGGATCCAAGGCTTTGGTAACAATTTAGTAACTTTGTGGGCATAGTTCCAAATTGCTTTCTAGACTGGCTGCACCATAGCTCCACCAGCCTGGCCTGAAATAGGCCACTGTGAAATACTCAGTAATCAGTGAGGAGGGAAGGGGGAATCATAGTGGGAATTCTAGAGATGAAAGAGTTAAGTTCTCATTAAGACACTTAATTGGAAAGCCATGAAAACGATGGTCATTAGCAGACATTTGAAGAGCTAAGTGTGTTGTGCAGAGTTGCTAAGCCAGTATCATCACCATAGACTCCCATGCTTGGGAGAAACCTTCAAAGACCAGATAAAAACAGGGAATTGTGGATTATTCTTAATTAGGAAGCAACTAATGAGTGGAATGGGGAATCGATAAACATTTTTAGTTATGTGTTTATAGGCCTCTAACTCACTTGGAATGGTGTCAATCACTAGATGTTCATTTCATTAAATAAATATTGTGCTCCTACAGAGCTCAACAAAACATTCCTCTTCTTCAAACTGTCACAGCTTAAAATCAGCACCAAATGATATAGGAATAACTTCCTCAATCACAACCAGATCATTAGCCTCAATGCACTATTACAGTCACAGAGGGGATCCCTCAGGAGTTCAATTCCCTTAGAGCAGAGATTCTTAATTTGGAGTCTAAGAACTTGCTTTTTCTAAAAAAATTGATAACTCCATCCCAGTATGACTTGATTCCTTTGTAATTCTCTGTGTTTTATTTTATGCATTTAAAAAACATTCTGATAAAGGGGTCCAGAGGCTTCACCAGACTGTCCAAGGTGTCCAGTACACACACACAAAAGGTTAACTTCTGCTTTGGGGGCAGCAGGATTGCAAAGTGGATAGAGCACTGGCTCTGGAGTCAACAGGACCAGAGTTCAGATTCAGCCTCAGATACTTACTAGCTGTGTAACCCCCATTGCCTCCTTAAAAAACAAACAAAAAAGACCGTCCTACCTTGGAGGTGGGCAAGACTGTAATTTCAGAAGCTCAAGACCAGTTAGTCCTAGTTATGTGGCATCTCAGCCCATCTTCAGCTATTTTAGAGGGCATTGGAAAATTCTCAGACACATCTCAAAAGCTGATAAATTGGAGTTTATAGTAGTTGAAAAATCAATAACATTGTAAAAAGCTGTAAACTTTAAGGAGGAGGTGGGGATACTTCATTCTGGAGCTCATGTTTTTAGGAAGGACATTCAGGATAGTAGGCAGAGTTAGGACAATACCATACCAAAAAGTGAAAGACTAAACCAGTTGAAGAACTCGGTATTTAGCTTGGAGATGAGACCTGGGGAACACGATTATTGTGATAAAATATTTGAAGAGTTGTCAAGTGGCAGAAGCATCAGGGTTGTTTTGGCTGGCGGAAGGCAGAATTTGAAGTAACGGGGAGAAGCAGGAAAGAGGTGGATTTGGGCTTAATATAAGGAAAAATTTCCTGTCAGAACTACCCAGAAATGAAACGGGATTGGATTGGATGCCTCTGAAAGTAGTGAAGTCTTCAAGTGATGCATGGAGCAGCATTAGCATGTTGGGGAGGCAGGAGCAACGTGAGGAAGAGATGACCGTTAAGGCCCCTTCTAGCTCTAGCATTCTTTGATTCTAAGGTTGAGTTAAGGTTTTGAGTCTGGGTAACTGGAAAAAAAGAAAGATAGTGGGACTCAGACTAGAGAAAAAAGATAATCATAACAGCTAACATTTATACAGCACTTTAAGGCTTACAAAGTGCTTTACAAATATTATTTTATCCTTACAACAATATTGGGAGATAGGTGCTAGTATGCCCATTTTATTTTATTTCTTTGAATTTATTTATTTACTTTTAGTTTACAACATTCAGTTCCACAGTCTCTTGAGTTTCAAATTTCCCCCCTCTCTATCCTCCCCTCTCCCCTCCCCATGGTGGCATGCAATCAAATATAGGTCCTACAAATACCTTCACGTTGAACATTAGTCATGTTGTAAAGAAGGATTATAATCAATGGGGTGAACAATGAGAAAGAAGGGACAAAACGAAACAAAACAAAAAGAGAGAGAGAGAGAGCTAGTAGTTTGCTTCAATTTGCAGACTCTGTAGTTCTTTTTCTGAATGTAGACATCTCTCTGTGTCATGAGTCTTTTGGAGTTGTCTTCTGTTCTTGTATTGCTGAGAGGAGCCCAGGCTATCAAAGTTAGTCATCACAGATAAATTGTGTACAAAGTTCTCCTGGTTCTGCTCCCCTCACTCAGCAGTTTATATAAGTCTCTCCAAGTTATTATGAAGTCATCTGCTCCTCATTTCTTATAGCACAATAGTATTTCATTACATTCATATACCATAACTTGTTCAGCCATTCCCCAATTGATGGGCATCCCCTCAATTTCCAATTCTTTGCCACCACAAAAAGAACTGCTATAAATATTTTTGTACATATGGGTCCTTTTCCCACTTCTGTGATTTCTTTAGGATACAGCCCTAGAAGTGGTATTGCTGGGTCAAAGGACATGCCCTTTTTTACAGCCCTTTGGGCATAGTATGCCCATTTTACAGATGAGAAAACAGAGGCAGGCAGAAATTAAGTGACTTGAGCAGGGATGGTTTTCAGGAAAATGTTTAATAAACCCTAAAACATTAGAACCATTTGCGTTATTAGTTCAAGTAGTGTTTCTATAGTGGTGTTTCATCTCTATGAGAAGCTAAGGAGCCCCTGAAAATTCCCATGAGAGGTAGAGCTAGGGGAACAGACATGCGAGACACTGAGAAGTGACAAATCTTTATGAAGTCCTACAGGCCTCAGGATTCTCTAATTCCTTTTCCTTTTCCCTTGAGAGAAACTTCTTGTCCTCCTTGCAGAACATAGGGAGCAGAGAGATGCTCTGTGGTTAAGAGTCAGATACCTGGGTTGCCATATGAGTTCCCAGGAGGGAGGAGCCACTGATTAAGCAGAGACTTTGGGATCAGGAACTGCTGGACATCCATTCTGCTTCTCCGTGTGATAACCAGGCCCAAGGCAGCCCTGAGACCAGTAAGGTGGAGATGGGAAAGACATGAAGGCAGAAATGGGGATGAGAGGAAAATGGGGGCCCAAAGACAGGATGTCATCAGGTTTGGTTTGGTTTTGTCTTGTCATAAGGTGGAATTTATTATTTAAGTTGAAGAACAGGTTATGAAGGGAATGGGGAGGCAGTGCTCAGGGGAGAGGGAAGAAGGGAGAAGACAGGTTGACAAGAGCCTCTCATCTGCGCCTGCTCTAGATGGGGTTGATCCTGATTTCTGAGCCTCATTCCAGGGCATACAACAAAGCCCATGATAAGATGAGGTTCCAGGGGTACAGGTTTAGGAAAACATTGGGGGTGGCCAAAGTCACACATCCAACCAGAGGAGGGCCTGGGATTCTCCGCTTCCCCTTAGGAAGTGAAGCATAGTGATAAGTTCCATCCCACTTATTTCAGCCCTTATAAAACATTCTTTTAGTTTAAGTCTTTGTTCTGAAGAATTCTTTCATTGCCTCTCTAACTTCTGATATTTTGCTTCTAGTTTCTTTGAATATGCTTCCAACTTGTAAGCGCCTGCTCAAGAGCTGCTCCTTGCTCCTCAGTCTAAAGTGAACTGATCCAGGTAAGGCTGAGGTGCTGAAGATTTCTGGTTTAAGTCCTTTAGGTTTCTATTTATGTTTACTGCAATCCCCTTCATTTCTAGATATTTCAAGCTAGTCAGTTCATATTTTCCAAAAGTTTATAGCCTTCACTGGTGGCTATCAGCTCGGCTGGCAGGTACATGGCCATTGTGGAGAACAGCCCTGTGATGTCTGCCTTGGTGGGCTCTGTGGCCTCCTTGGCATCTCCACCATGGTCTCATTTCGTCCCAGACTCTCCTGCTGGACTGCCTGGACACTCTAGACCTTGGCCGACATGCTGCAGCCTTCACAGACCCTACAAGTGGGCCACAGGCCTTCAGGGCAATGCCTAGGGTTTTTTTTTTTTACTATAGATTGATGAGCTGATGGTGAGGAGACTGAGCTCTCTCCTGGTGTTTCTCCTGTCTACTCTTACCTTGTTGCCCAAACCTGTAATTTATGGTATGGTATGGTATGGTATGGTATGCCAATCCATACCATGTCATACCGTACCATACCAGCCTGAATATAGTCCCTTGCCCCTCTTTTCCTCCTTCTCTTTCATCTTTGGATGAGTAGGCTTTAGAAATCCCCAAGCCACACCTTTAAAATGTCAAGTGTAATCAGTAGGAGTTTCAGGAGACAATTGTATAGGGAGCTCCCTGAGGGAGGGCTTAATACTTTTTTTTTTCCATGTCATTTTCTCTATGTTCAATAAACTATGGTCCTAAGTGAATTCAGTGCCTGGCTCACCATCTTTCTCTCCCTCCAAATTCTTGCCCTTATACTAGGAGACTGAAACATAGATACTGATACTCCCTCAAACATCCTAACCTCTCAGGTCCTCAACCTACTCATTTCCCATGACCACCCCACCTTGGCCACACACAAAGATGGTCATATCTTTGATCTTGCCAGCACCTACAAATGTTCCACCTCCATGTTCATGCACTCTGAAATTCCTAATCTGATGACAGTCTTTTATTATTCTCTGTCTCTCTCTCTGCCTTGCAACCCCTAGACCTGTTCTTCATCCACACTGTAACTTCAGTCTGTCTATTGCACAGGCCAGCACCTCTGTGCTAGCTGTACCCCCCGGCATTTTCCCCATCTTGTCCACTTGGTGAACCAGTTCATCTCTACACAGTCCTCTTGTCTTGAATCCCTAGCCCTTTTATCATATAGCCTTGCTGACTGGGTCCTTTAAAGATTTATGTTACACAGTCTTAATTGGGCTCTCCTTGCTACAAGGCAAACCTTTTACAACTCCTGTAATTAACTCGCTATCACACCGCAGGAAAGCTTCCAAACCTTTTCATCTCTCCTTAAATCTGTCTCCTCCCTTTTCCCTCTCAGCTGAGAACTTTGTCTCATATTTTACCAAAAAAGAAGAAAATTGAAATGTAATTGGAGAAAAAAATAAAATATTAAATAAAAAAACTGAGGCCAATGGCTGAGAGTTCCTCTTTTCCCCTTCTTATCTTGAATCACCCACAGCGGATAGAGTGCCAGGGCTGGAATCAGGAAGATCTGCTCTAAATCTAGCCGCAGACGCTTACTGGGGGCCATCTCTAGTTGTCCTGATCTTTATCTTGCCACTGGACTCTGGTGGTTCTGGAGGATAAAGTGAGGCTGGTGCCTTTGCAGAGGCCCTGCCTCACTTGAATCCAATTCACCTGCATTTCAGGACACCACTTTCCTGATGTCCTCTTAGAGAAGAAGGAATGATATTAACTCTCTGCAGTCTGCCTTCTGACTTCCTCATTCAATCGCAAATTGACCAATGATCTCTCAATTGCCAAATCTAATGATCTTTTATCAGTTCTCATCCTTCCTGACCTCTCTTGGCCTTTGATACTGTCAATCATTCTTTCCTCCCTGATTCTCTCTTTTCTCTAAGTTTTGTTACACTACTGTCTCTCAGTTCTTCTGTCTGGCCACTCCTTCTTTGTCTCCTTTTCTGGAACTTTATCCAGGTCACAACCACTAATCATGAGGGTCTTATCTTCTCCCTTTGTACTATCACTTGGTGATCTTATTAGCTATGGATTCAGTTATATATTTATCAATCCAGCCTTAACCTCTCTGACAACCTCAAGTATTATATCTCCACTTGTATGTTAGACATCTCAAAGTGGATGCCCCAAAGACATCTTGAATTCATTATTGTTCAAAACTGAACCACTTTTGGGGTGGCTAGGTGGCGCAGTGAATAGAGCACTGGCCTGGCCCTGGAGTCAGGAGGACCTGAGTTCAAATTCGGCCTCAGACACTTAACACAAAAACTAACCGTGTGACCTTGGGCAAGTCACTTGACCCCAATTGCCCTACCTTCTCCCCTCCAAAAAAACAACAACAAAAAATCAAAACTGAACCACTTTCCTCCAAATCCTCTTACTTCCAAACTTCACTATTACTATTGAGGGCACCACCCTCCTCCCAGTTACCCAGGCTCCCAACCTAGGTGTCATCCTTAACACTTTACACCTCTTTCACACCCCATATCTAATCTGTCACCAGTTCTGTCAGTTTTATCTTTGTAACATTTCTCTGATCTTCCTTCTTTCCTCTGACACTATCATTGTCATGGTTTGTCCTTCTTGAATATGACCATGACATCGGAGAAGTAAATTGGATTTAAGTAAGGAAGTGCTGTGCAAAGTTACCAGCCTCACTTTCTCCTCCAGAACCATCTTGAGTCAGAGGCAAGATATAGATCAGGATTACTGAAGATGGCTCTGATACAGTGGGAGACTTTGGCCTTTTTAAACTCTTTCTGAGCTTTTACATTGAGTGAGGCAACACCCATTCAGTGATTAAGGCTAGGTAAGAAATGAGCCAAGGAATAGCCCCTTTTACCCAATTTAAAAAAATCCATAACGGAGGGGAAGATCCTTAGGATTTCTGGCCAAAAAAGAAACAATTATTATTTGCATTCATTCTGAGCCATTAGAGCCCAAACAACCACCATTAAGTGGGGCTGAGGCTAGGACCTATTATTATTGGCTAGTCAATGAGAGCCAGAGTGAATTGGGTTTAAGGTATGGTCTTTAAGAAAGAAATCTAGCCCATAAACCCACAGATATCTTGCTAGATTTCAGCCACCAGAATTTACATTTCTTTGGGCAGAGTACCTCCAGGTAAGGATATGATACCCTATGTGAACAGAGGGAGAGGAAGGAGGGGAGGGGAGGAAAGGGAGGGGAATGGGACACTGCTATTACTCTAGAGTGAAGAGTTAGTGTTGGGGAGTTAGGGTAAGAAGACTGGAAAGGTGGGAGGAAGCTAGGTTATGAAGGACTTTGAATGCCAAACAGAGCATTTTGTAGTTGATCCTGCAGGCAATAGGGAGTTACTGGAGTTTTATTGAATAGGTGGGTGATGTAGTCAGACCTGCACATTAGGAAAATCAATTTGGTAACTGGAGAAAGGGTTGGAATAGAGGGAAGGACTCAAGGCAGACAGTGAACCAAATGTAACACACATGCCCAGAAGTAACACATCAGTAACAGAAAGACAAAAGAAGAAAAGTATTTCAAGATGGAGGGTATATTGGGGCATTTAGGTGGCATAGTGGAGAGAGCGCCCATCCTGGAGTCAGGAGGACCTGAGTTCAAATCCAACCTCAGACACTAGCTCTGTAACCCTGGACAAGTCACTTAACCCTGATTGCCTCCAAAAACAAATAAACACTCACTATTTGACAAAAACTGCTGGGAAAACTGGAAAATAGTATGGTAGAAACTGAGCATAGAAAAAAAAAAAAAAAGAAACTGAGCATAGACCAACATCTGACGCCGTATACCAAAATAAAGTCCAAATGGGTTCACAATTTAGGTTTAAAAACTGATATTATAAACAAATTATGGGAGCAAGGAATAGTTTATCTGTCAGATTTATGGAGAATGGAGGAATTTATGGCCAAATAGGAGATAGAGACTATTATGAAATGTAAAGTGGATAATTTTGATTATATTAAATTGAAAAGTTTTTGCACAAACAAAGCCAAAGCAAGTCAGATTAGGAGGAAGGCAGAAAACTGGAAAGGAATTTTTACAATTAGTATCTCTGATAAAGGCCTCATTTCTAAAATATATAGAGAACTGAGTCAAATTTACAAGAATACAAGTCATTTCCCAATTGATAAATGGTCAAAGGATACGAACAGGCAGCTTTCAGAGGAAAAAAATTAAACCAATCTATAGTCATATGAAAAAATGCTCTAAATCACTATTGTTTAGGGAGATACAAATCAAAATAACTCTTAGGTACCATATCACACCTATCAGATTGGCTAACGTAACAAAACAGGAAAATTGTAAGTGTTGGAGAAGATATGGGAAAGTTGGAATACTGCTTCATTGTTGGTAGAGTTGTGAGCTAATCCAACCATTCTGGAGAGCATTTTGGAACTATGCCCAAAGGGCTATAAAAATGTGCATACCCTTTAACCCAGCAATACCACTTATAGGGCTGTATCCCAAAAATATCATAAAAATGGGAAAAGGACCCACATGTACAAAAATATTTATAGCAGCTCTTTTTGTGATGTCAAGAACTGGAAATTGAGGGGATGCCCATTAATTGGGGAATGGCTGAACAAGTTGTAGTATGTGAATGTAATGGAATACAATTGTGCTATAAGAAATGATGAACAGGCAGACTTCAGAAAAACCTGGAAAGACTTGAAGTGATGCTAAGTGAAATGGGCAGAACCAGGAGAACACTGTATACAGGAATAGCCACAATATGTGATGACAGACTTTGATAGACTTAGCTCTTTTTGGCAATGCAAGGACCTAGAACAATTCCGAAGGACTATGATGGAAAATGCTATCTACATCCAGAGAAAGAACTATGGAGTCTGAATGCAGAGTGAAGTAGACTATTTTCTTTTTTTGTTTTGTTTTCTTTCTTGTGGTTCCTCCTCTTTGTTCTAGTTCTTCTATTACAACATGACCAACGTGAAAGTATGTTTAATGGGAATGTTTAATGGGAAGAGCTTGTATTGGATTCCATGCTGTCTTGGGGATGGAGGGGGGAGGAAAGGGGTAGAAAATTTAAAACTTATGGAAGTGAATGTTAAAAACTAAAAATAAATAAAGTAGATTTTTTTAAGAAAAAAAACAAAACAAACAAAAAAAGATGTAGGGTGTATTAAACAATGTTAAATGCCTCAGAAAGGTCAAAGAGTTACCGAGGAGTGAAAAGAACAGTAAATTTGAGGAGATCAGCATTGCTACCCTAGAATAAGCCAGAAGACTGCAGAATTTAGAATGGAAAGGCCCATTCCCCCAACTTTTATAGATGAAGAAATTATGATGCCCAGAAAGGGAAAGTGATTTAACCAAGGTCATGTAGGTAACAAGCAGTAAAACTAAGATTCAAGCTCAGGTCCTCTGACTCCAAGTCAATGTTCTTTATTCTTAAAAAAAAAAAAAAAGAATATATGAGGGGTAGAATGACACACACACACACACACACACACACACACACACACACACCCTCCCACAATGCATCAGTTTACAAGATGCTCTATTCCCTAATAACTATCAGATGAGAAAGCCTCTTTTATTATTGTATAGAATCAATCAATCAGATAGATGTGTAAATAAGGTTTTCTATACCCTGAGGTGTAGTTCTTTGACTGGATCAAAAAGGGGAAAATTGTGATTAGCTAGCCAAATAAGCTAATTATTGATGAGCTTTAAAAACTGAGGAATTTCAGAATTCCTTAGTTCAAGGTGTTCCAGCCCAGTAGTGGAACATTTTATTTCAAGAGTAAAGGATTCAAGTTTGAGTAAAGCTCCTGGGAGGGATATGACCCTCTATTGGTCATATCAGAGAATAGGGACCCCTTAAGAAACAAGGCATCTAGCCAACAACAGACAGACATATTGGACATGGACGCTGACAGATACAGAAATATAGCCAGTAGGGAGGCGCCTAGGTGGTGCAGTGAATAGAGCACTGGCCCTGGTGTCAGGAGGACCTGAGTTCAAATCCGGCCTCAGACACTTAACACTTATTAGCCATGTGACCTTGGGCAAGTCACTTAACCCCAGTTGCCCTGCCCTCCGAAAGGCCAAAAAAATATATATATATATAGCCACTCAAGGAAAGAAGTTGCTTCAAAGGACCATGATTCCTTGCATCAGAAAATACTGACTATGGACTCAAGAAATGGTTTCCAGTAACTAGGCATTTTGAGTTTACTGCTTTGCCATATGTACATCCTACATATTTATCTCACTGCCATTGTAAATTTAAGCCCACTTGCCCCAGGTACCTTTTATATACAAAAGGAGAGTGTACCCTAGACTTTGGGGGCAGGGTAGAGTGTTTTATACCAACTGTTCTTACTCTGCTATCTTCATAAATATTTTTGCTAAAAGCTAATTGAGGCTACTAGCTAACTGTTAATCTGGAGCACGCCAGTGGGGGCTCAAGCACTATAGTGTTAGAAACCACAACTCCTCAGTTACTCCTAAGTAACCACTGCACCGTCATGGGATCTCAGCCTGTGTGAGAGAAGGGACGGGTGGAAGGAGCAGCCCCAGAAGAGGTGTAATAGATGTTTTATTTGCTATATCACAATCATTTCTCTATATACTTATCCCCCACTCCCACCAACCCTCCATTGTAACAAATAAAAACAATCAAGCTTTTTAAAACCAACCAATAGAGCAGTTATGTCTGTCTGTGTTTGCTGCTTTTAGTACCTGTTGTCATCTGATCTCTGAATTCCATTTGGTTACTGCATTTCTCCTGAATTCAGTTGCCTTTCCCTGTGCCAGCCCCCTTCCACCATGCCCTGTTTTTATTTGCATTATTATAGTGGTAGTGTCAGTTGCCCTCCCCATTCTGCTTTCTTCACTCTGACTCGGTTTACATGTCTTCCCCCATTTCTCCTCTTATCCATGGCTTTCTACAACAAAATAATATTCTGTTGTATTAATGGAGGATATTTTGTTTAACCATTCTCCAAACCAGTGCTCTTTCCACTACTTCAAGCTGCCTCTTTCATCTCGAACAATAAAATCTAGAGTGAAATAAAATGGTAGATGCCACAGAGACAAGGCTCCTGTATAGGAATGTACTTTCTATTCCCTAAATAAAATGGAGAACAAGTAGGTGCCCTGAAGGTGCCCTTTAGATGAATGATTTACAGAGTTTCCTTGGGTTCCCATGAAATACTTTGTTGTGAAAACAAGTCATTTTTATGTTGCATAAAGGTTTAAAAAGTACTTTCTTTATAATAACATTGGTTAAGAGGCAGTGCATGTATTATCCCTATTTTATAGATGAAGACATAGAAAATCACTGAGGTTAAGTGATTAAATTAGGGTCAATCACTGTGTTGGAATGAGGATTTCATAAATTTGAAGCATTTAAAAATGAGGGGAAGCTATGACCTGTTTCTCTCACCCACTTTGCAGATGCCTGTACAAATTAGTGATTAGGTGATAACCTTGCATCTGCTCTAGGGCAGGAAAGAGGCAATCCACTGAACTCTCCAGCCATCTTCCTGTCATTACTACTCAATTCTGGGTCTTCTGGCTCTTGCCCGAGTGCCTGCACTCCTGATTGGTATCATCTCTTTATAAGTAGCTTGACCCATACTCATCATGCTGCTGCTCTTCAGTGATGAAGCACAGTGGGAAAGAGTGCTGAATTTGCAATCAGGAAGTTGTTATTGTTCAGTCGTTTTCAGTCTGTGTCTGACTCTTCCTGACTCCAGTTGGGGTTTTCTTGGCAAAGATACCGGAGTGGTTTGTCATTTCCTTCTCCAGCTCCTTTTACAGATAAGGAAACTGAGGCAAACAGAGTAAAGTGACTTGCCCAGGGGCACACAGCTAGTAAGTGTCCAAGGCCAGATTTGTGGAGTCTTCCTGACTTCAGACCAGGCACTTTATATACTGTGCTGTCTAGCTGCCCTGTTGACAATTGAAATAAATGCCTAAATGATAAGATGATACTAGTACTTCCTTTTTTAAAATCTCCAATTTATCCTGTATATATCTTGTTTGTACATAGTTGTTTGCATGTTGTCTCACCCCATTAAACTGTGAGCTCCCTGAGGACAGGGGATATTTTTTTTTTGTTTTTTTTTTTTTAATTTATTTTT
>JAQQSV010006787.1:0-14187 GCA_028646515.1 Pseudochirops corinnae
AGCTGACTTTAGTGGGAAGTATCTGTGTGCGTTTTTGAAGTTCTAGGTTGGTCCAGAGTCCTATTCCATGGGTATTTGGGGGTGGCTATGTGAGAGCTGAGATATATTGCTGCTGCTACGCCGCCATCTTGGCTCCGCCCCCCGAAAGATATTGTTTACAGAGAATTTTTGAATGAGGGAAATGAGAAAGAGATTGTGCATTTAAAGCATGGTAAACGGCTTGTGCGGAGATATAGAGAGATGGGTTGCTAAATCAGGGCAATGGATATTAGTAGGCCAAACTGTGATTGTGAAGGGCTTTGAATATAAGGCTGATATTTGTATTTTAATCTAGAGGTAGTAAGAAACTACTAAATATTTTTAAATATGGTAGTGTCATAGTCAGAACTATATATTGAGAATATTAATCAGGCAATAGTTTGTCAAATGAAGTGGAATAGGGAAAGATTGGAAATAGGTGGAACAGTTGGGATATGATACTAATAACAGACTTGGAATGAGGAAAACCTGAAGTATTGTGACTGCAAAGGGAATGGAAAAAGATATGGAGAATCATGGGTTCTCCAAATATATTTAATTACAAAATTAATCGGAAATCAAAACAGCACCAGAAACTTGATCCCTTGACTACAAGTCCAGTAATCTATCCACTCTCCTTTTCTCTATTCTTATTTATTCTCTTTACATAAAACTTAAAATTCCATTTATGCATACCCTCAAATTAATTTTTTTAAAATTGCGATTAAATTGCCAAGAAGTATGTATTACTGTTTTGCTACCTTTCCTCAAGGATCACATCAACACTTCTCAGGCTCATGGACAACTTTCCAAAGAAAGCTCACTTTTGCACAATATAATTGTGGAATAAAGTGGTTAGTTATTTAACTCTCTGTCTTCTACTTGTAAAACCTTGGTTACTGCTTAGAGTGACTTTTCCCTGGTTTTGAGGTTCAGTGAGAGGTGACTGAACACAAATATTGCTCATTCTTTTCCCTTAGAATATGAATCAAATGTTGTTCCTTTTTTTGTTGTTCAGCACATAAGTGAACTAGTTTTTCCTCAATAATTGTACTGGTTTAAATATAGCATCTCTAGTGTATTTGCTTAGATATAATTATTAGGTTTTTTTTTTTTCTTCTGACTTGATACCTAAAGTTGCATTTCCATTCAATGCTCCCGGCTCTGCCCTTTGCTGCCTAAAGTAATAAGAATCATTGAATCATTGAATTTATGGGTTGGAAGATTTCTTGGAGATCTAATTCAATTCAGTTAGGTTTAATTCAATATAAATGTCATCTAGTGCCTACTATGTGCAAAACATTCTACTGAGGCCTTAGAGAGATACAGAATGTACATAAAATATGTTTTTTCCCTCATAGAGCTTACAGTCTAGTATGGGAATATTACAAATACCTAGGAAAGTATAACACAAAATGTAGAAAAAGGCTCCTTGGAAAACTTCTTTCCCTTCAAGAAGCTGGGGGAGTAATGGCAGCTTCTATGGAATTCAGAAGTAAGCTGACATCTGCATTCGAGAATAAGAATGACGAGTTGAGTGAAAGTAGAAACAGGAATAAGTTACGCTGGGTCCTAGTAGAAAGTGAAATAAATCAAGGTGGGGAATTAAATAGAGATGGTGTGAGCTACAGTAAAGCTATTGGACTATTGTAGAAAGAGAATTTTCCAGATGAGGAACATAACATGGCTCTTCATCAAGTCTTCAACCCTGGGAATGTCCAAGAGAATTGAATACCTCTGCCTTCACTACCAGAGTCATATCCTCTCCACCAGAATAGTGAATTTGTAAGACACGATTCCCAAACTACTTTTGTTAGGGAGAAGTGAAAGGACACTGTACTCACAAAGGAATTCATTTCTGTGTTAATTACAGGTTTACTGTTTCAATGTGTTGTATACAGTTGGACATTTTGAGTTAATGTCAGATCTCTGGTTTTCCAAACTGGATTGGAAGCAGATAAACCAAGAGAGATAAATTAACATTAAAAGTCCTCACCATATGAATCTGAGTCCACGAGGGTCTAGAAAGTAGGACTGTGTAATGCAAAAAAGTAATGCAACATAAGAACATTGCAAAGGAATAAAGCAAAATAAAATGTAAAGTATAGGGAGGAGGAAGAGAAGGAGGAATTTTATCATTTAGATGTGAAGGGAATCAGGTTAAGCTTCCAGGAGGACATGAGAATTTAATGAAGGGTTAGGGATTCAAAAATTGAAATAGGCAACAGAAAACATTCCATTCAAAGGCATGGAAAAAAATACTAGCGCTGTGTAAAGTCAAAAGATGAATCCAGGTTCTAATATTGTTCTGTGTGACAATTCACTCTGAGCAATTCACTTACTGTCTAAGCTTTGTTTATAGAGAACACTCCAGGATCATTCCCTTAACTACAGTTTGGAATCTGAAGGGTGACTACTACTCTCTCAGTGTTATACAGAGCACTGTTACAGAGTTATGCTTCTAAATCTGGTACAAGAGCTCCTGAGACCCTATCAGTGTGCTCTCTGTTAACAACCGAACCATCAAACTCAATAATCTTTTAGATTTTCGAAGGAGGTTCAGTTGATACAAAATATTCCCACCAAAACCCAGGGCCACCATCTACCACAAATAGACATGATGTCCATGGAAAGATTGTATAAATTTAGACTTACAATGTTATGGTGGTAAAGCTCACATGTAGAGAGCATGTGTGCCAAAGTCATAACTTACAAGGACTCCTAAACTGAAGTCCTTTTCTCTTTCATGAAGTTCCCCTTAGATATGGTTGACTCTGACAGTGTTGTTCAAGAATCCATACTTGTAGCTTGTGCTTGCCATGAGGAGTCAGCTCCTTGAAGTTGCCTTTCCTCAGGTCACTATCATTTTATACCAGCTGTGTGCTCCTCAGTGTACTTCCACTGCTATTGATCAGTACCACTCTAGCGCTATCTGGATGTAGCTGCCAATGAAACATCTGGTAGGACTTCTGGGTCTTTTTAACTCTCAAGGTTGCTTGGACACTGCCATGCCAGAAAAAAAATCATTCGCCTAAGAGCAGGAAGAAGGAGATGGAAAAAGACAAGGTGTCAGAGAGAAGGACTGACTAGGGATTGTAGGAAAGCATGAACAATTAGAAAGTTCAGCAGAGAGCCACTCCTAAGAAGAAGTTTCTGAGGACTCTCCATAGGGAGAAAAGGACTTCCTCTCTAGGAGTTGTAAGCTCCCACTTTGGCACATACATATTCTCTACATGCGTATCTCACTAGCATTATAGATGAAGTTTAAACCCTCTCTTCCTTTGAACAGTATGTGTATTGTGGGAGAATGTACCCCCAGGATTTTGGAAGAAATCTTCTGTACTAACTCCTTTTACCATACCTTCTTAATAAAATTTCATTTGTGGCCACAGTGGTCACAGTCCAATGAGAGATAGAATAGCTGCCCTTTTCCTATCTTGAGTTCAAGAAAGTTTAAGGTAATCTTGCTTTCTCACAACAACAACAACAAAATGATTTATGGGTGGGTTGCCCTTAGAGGCTGCTAGGTGGCACATTGGAACTAAAGTCAGAAAGATCTGAGTTCTAATCCAGCCTCAGAAACTTACTAGCTGTGTGACCCTGAGCAAGTCACTTAATCTTTGTTTACTTTAGTTTCTTCATCTGTAAAATGGGAAAAATAAATAGCAACCTTCTCCCAGGATTGTTGTGTAGATCAAATGAGATAATAATGGTAAAACACCTAGAATAATGCCTGGCACATAGTGAGCACTAAAGAAATACTAGCTTTTCTTCTTCTTCTTCATTATTATTGTTATAATATTCTCAACATATAACTCAACAACTCCCAATAATCACTTTTTCTGTTCTAAAGTCAATTAAAGAACTGTTCATTATTACGCAATTGTTGTTCAATCTGCCTCTTTGTGACTGTCATCCATAGCACAGCAACATTGTTCATGGGGTTTTGTTGGCAAAGATACTGGAGTGGTTTGTCATTCCTTCTCCAGTGTATTAAGGCAAAAAGATTAACTGACTTGCCCAGGGTCACATAGCTAGTATCTGAGGCCACGTTTGAACTCCAGTCTTCCCAACTCCAAGGCCCACTGAACCACCTTTTTACACAATACAGTACAGGCCCCTAAATCCTTATGGCCAGAAGTAAATTTATCCCAAACTTAGAATTAGCCGCTTGTATTGGAGTCAAGTATGGATATATGTACCTGCTCCAAGTACTTGTCTCCTCCCCTATAAGCTAGTCTATCCCTATATTTATAAAGCACTCATGTTTGATTTCATGATTTCTAAGCTCCCTCCCAAGTCTATGAGTCAATCTAGCTCAACCTCTTTGATTTAGGAGAGAGAGAACTTAGACCCAGAGATATTTAAGTCCTTGCCCATAGTCACACAGAGGTGGTCTGCCCATATTATTTCCACTGAGTTTTAGAGTTCCTTTACATCCACAGAGATGGGATAATCAAGACAATTTCATTTCATTTGAGCTCTGGAAACTAAAATATCTTAGTAGACACTTTAGTCAGAGGTAGAATACATGGAAAAGATGGAAGAAAATCAGGATAATAGTGTTTTCTGCAAATTCAAAGGAAACAAAAGAACAAAAAATATTAGGAAGAATGAATTCTATTGACCTGCAGGTCATCCATTATCACCAACACAAAAGGCCTATCAGTGTGTCACTGGAAGAATGTATGTGTTTAAACTGAAGGACATTACACCAGCAAATAGTCTGGAGTCATTGAACACATCACAAAATTTCCAAGTGAAGTTCTTTCACCTCCATTGTCGTCCTCTTTTTAAATGGTTGGCTCAATTCACCTCTACTTACCTTTCCTACATATGAGTTGCCAGTTTCTTGAGGTCAATAATAATTTTTTTTAACCTTTCTTTGAATCCCTAGTGCTCAACATAGTATCTTACACACAATGGGCATATAGTTGCTGAATAGAGAGGGTGTGTTGGAGCAGAGAAAGACTTGAGGTGGGCAGATCCACCAGCAGGCTATTGCAATAGTCCAGGAATTAAGTGAGAAGGGCCTGCACCAGAGTGGTGACAATGCCAGAGGAAAGAAGGGGATGTATTTGAAAGATGTTGCAAAGGTGAAGTCAATAGGTCTTGGCAAGAACTTGGAGGAGGGTGAGAGATAGTAAGGAACCTAGGATAATGCCTAGGTCATGAGCCAGAGGGACTGGGAGGATGGTGTTGCCCTCTACAATAATACAAAAGGGAAGGAGGGGAGAGTATTTAAAAGGAAAGAAAATGAGTTTGTTTTGGGGCATGTTGACTTGAAGATGTCAACTGCACATATTCTTCAAGATGTCTGAAAGGCAATTGGAGATATCAGATTGGAGGTCTGCAAAAAGTTTTGGGCAGAATAGGTAGATTTGAGAATCATCAACTTAGAGATAGCAGTTAAATCCATGGGAGTTGAAATCAGTAAGTGAAGTAGAATAGAGGTTGAAGAGAACATATCCAAGGCCAGGACCTTGAGGGACACCTATAGTTAGAGGAAATGGTTTGAAGGAAGATACAGCAAAGGAGACAGAGAAGATAGAGGTCAGTTAGAGTGGTGTCAAAAACCTAGAGAGAAGAGAGTTTCAAGGAGAGAATGATCAGCAAGTGTCAAAGGGCGCAGAAAGGTCAAGGGGAATGAGAACTGAGAAAAGATAATTGGATTTGGTAACTAAGAGATCCTTAGTAACTTTGGAGAGAGCAGTTTTGGAGGAATGATAAGGTTGGAAGCTAGTTTGTTAGGAGTTAAGAAAAGAGTGGGAGGAGAGAAATGGAGGTACCTATTGTCTGACTTTTGTCTCTTCATTTAAGAAATGGTGGGGAGGAAAGGAGGGTTGGAGTTTGTGATTACACCCTCCCTTCCAGTTCTAAATTTGATGTATGGATTAGGAAGGAAAGATGATACCAGCAGAGATCCAATGGAAGCTATTTCAGCAATCAAGGCAAGAGGTGGTGAACATCAGTATGAGTTACTATCTAGCCCTTTGTCTGCTTTTCCTACTTAAGAAATTATTCTACCTTTTTTTCAAGTCTTTCAATTATCCTCCTTGTTTGATAGTCAAACAAAATTTTCCTTTCTTTACCTTCCTATCTTTTGCTCTTAAAAATCCCACCTTGAGATCCTTGGGAAAAAAAAAATCCTCCTACTTCTTGACTTTATTACTTTTCCTCAATTTCCATATAGTTAAATTCAATGGGGACCTTTTACATTATAATCTTCCCCCCTCACCTCAATCCCCCAAAGCATAAAATTATCCCCCACTGACATAACTACCAGGTTTATTTAGAGTATTTGTAAAAAAATGATTTTACATCCCATAATTGCCTCAATCTGTTAGAAATATAGCCTCATTGTGGCAGTGAAGTGTATTTACATCTTTTAAAATATTCAGAAACAGTACCTAACCAAATTCCTTAGCTTAAATGCTTTTTAGAGCACTTAACTTTTAAATTCATGTCATTTTAGTTCTTAGATATTCTGAAGAAAATCTGTCCAATCAACAACTGTCAAGGTGAAATATTTGGAAAAATGTCTATTGTTCACACATCTCTTCAACAAAATCTGTCTTTAGTATTCATGTTTTTCCCCCACATAAGCATTGTTAAACTAAATAAAATCCTGTTGTTTGTGTTTATATGCATTATGAGTATGTGCTAAAGACAGTGTTTTGACTGTCTATTAAAAGTGCAGTAAATATACACATGGTTAAATTTATAGTTCACCTATTTATATCAGTGTGATGCAGTGGAAAGAACACTGAACTGGAAGCCAAATGCTTTAAAAAACAAACAAACCAATAAACCCAGGAAGGTCTTGTCTTTCCTTTACCTTTTGGTTAATTGCATAATAGTTAATATGGGCTCTAATGTAGAATGTCTGTGAAGTCTTGCCTGTGCTGTCTCCTATGTTCACCAAGGATGCTCTCTTTGAAAACTGGAATTGTTTAGGTTTTGTCTTTCTGTCCCAATACAGTAGGTACTTAATAACTACTTGTTGATTTAAATATCATTCTTCCAAATAAAATTGTGTTAAGTTCATCTCATAAAGATTTGATAAAAATGAAAAAGTAAGGATGCACATTGCTAACCTCTTCTTGTCTTTATTTTTTTTTTTGGTTGGTGCTATTTACTTTGGATGATTTTCATATTCTTTTGTCATTTCATCTCATTTTTGAACTTCAGTCCATTCAAAACTGTGGTACTAGTGGCACAAATTTCAGATACGTCCTGGTAAATGTTTAACTACTGGATCTCTGAAAAAAAATGTTCACACATTCCACTTCCAAGTTTCATCTTCATTATTAACATTTTTTCCATCAATTTCTTAAATCTAGACAATCAACAAAACAATAAATCAAGATCACCCTAAAAACGGAACAATGAGCTTTCAGGAGCTAGTTCTACCTTTTCCTCTCATGCTTACTTCATCAGATGTGGCTGTTCTCAATGTCATCTTTTTAAGTACCAATTCCATTTACTTATGTAAGGAGGACATGTTCTCTTTGGGAACCACATATTCCACAAGTGTATGTAGAATTTAGCAGGTTATGACACTACCCCAGCACAGATTCTGATGGAATTAAAAGTGTGAGCATTGCATCTAGGGAGAGTGTAGGTGGAAACTCTCAGGAAAGAGGCAAGAGATAGAAAATTTTAAGCAAGAAAGAGGAGAGTGATGAGCAGTGGTACCTCAAGGTATAATGGATGGAGGCTGGGTCTCGGTATCTTCAGGGTGATGCATTTGGCCATGAAAGTATGAAGCCCTGGAACTTTTAAGTATCAGTTTGGGGATAAGAATTGTAGCTTAGTGACACACACATTGATTATCAATACAAAAGATGTTTCTGCCTGAATATGTGAAAAGTGCTGATGTTTCCATATCTTGGAGGTGGAGATACCTCAATTTGTGAAAGGTTAGCCCTGGCATCATTAAAGGGAACAAATCTGGATGGTGATGACAGAAGACAGGCAGAGTGAAATGCAGCTTCCTGCTTCATTTCTGCCTGCATCCTCTCTTTTCCTTCCATTTCTGTCTCCCTCACTCAGAATTTCCTATATATTCTCATTCTCATGGGACAGACTTCAAGAGATAGTGGAGGATAGAAGGCCTGGGTTTGCTATTGTCCATGAAGTCACAAAGAATCAGACACAACTGAACAGAAACAACATCAACAATGACAAAAACATGGCAGTTTGCCTCCAGGGTTTAGTCAGGTAGTTGCAAGCACCAATAATATGGTATTGTTTTCAGATAAGTCCCACATAGCTATATATGTATATATTCTAATACCCACAATTTTAAACCCTTTATAAACTCAACTCATATATACCTATATGTATAAAGCCTTTATAAACTGTGTGGGTTGAGCTGGGATATACTAGAACCAGTTTGAACTGGCTCATGAAAATCTGTTGTTAAATTTTCAGTGTGACCAAAATCATCAAATGCTACAAATCAGTGCTCGATTTAGTGCATTGTCGATGGCCAATACTTAAAAAAATGATGGAGAGGGGCAGCTAGGTGGCTCAGTGAATAGAGTACCAGTCCTGGAGTCAGGAGGACCTGAGTTCAAATCTGGCCTCAGATACTTAACCCTTACTAGATGCATGACCTTGGGCAAGTCACTGAACCCCAATTGCCCTGCCTTCTTCCCTCCAAAAAAAAAAAGTGATGGAGAAAATGCTAATTACATAGATTAAACTTAAACATGTATTATGCATTATGTATCTATATACATGTACATATGAGTACACATATACTTGTATACCTATACACATGTATATATGCACACACGTGCATGTACACACCTGCACATATACACACACAGAGAGATATCTACATATACGCACATATATATTTAGAAAAGTTGGTCTTTAAACATTTTCCAGAATACCACTGGTTAGTAACCTTGCCAGTAGTCTTATACTTTACTCCCCTCCATGCACTCTATGATCAATCCAGCTCTACTAGACATGTTTGTTGTTTCTCAACCACCACACTCCATTGCCCAGAATTGATGTCTCTTCATTCCCCAACTCCATGCATTTGCACTGGCTATTTCCTTCCTGAAAATTTCTCCCTTTTAGCTTATGACCTAGCTTCACTGGCTTGCTTCAAGACCCCCTTTAAATCCTTCCCCCCACCAAGAGGTTTTTCAGGGCCCTTCCCTCCCCCCCTTTCTGCCTCCTTCATAGTCCTTTCTCCTGAGCTGACCTTCCAAACGTATATACTGTATACATCTAATGTGTACATATGTATTTGCAGGTTGTCTCCTCCATTAAAATGTGAACTTCTTGAGAGCAGAGATGATATTATTGCCTTTCTTTTTATCCCCAAGACTTACCACAGTTCCTGGCTAAGTAAACACTTAATAAATACTTGTTCATTGACTGAGTGGTACTCAGAACTGAACATAATGCTCCAGATGAAATCTAACCAGTGCAGTTCCTGTAAGCTAGGCAAGATATAGTGAATAGTGTTAGACTTGAAGTTAGGAAGACTTAGATTTGAATTCTGGCTCAGATGCTTAATTGTGTGACTTTGGGCCAGTCTATGATTCAGGTTTTTTAATCTCTAAAATGAGGAAGTTGGATTTGATAGACTTTAAGATCCTTTCCAGTTCTAACTATATATTTCTGTGATTTTAATTTAGCTTAAGACATTTGGCTGTAGCATTACACTGTCTAACATCGCGTTTATTATCTACCAAAACCCTTGGACTCTTTTCTGACAAACTGCTATCTCACTACTCCTCTCTAATCTTATATTGGTAAAGTGACTTTTTCTTAATAAGTATAAGATTTCACATTTATCTTTTTTGAATTTCATCTTATTAGAGTCAGTTCAATACTGTAGCTCAGGGGTGGAGAACCTGCAGCACTGAGGCTACATATGGCCCTCTAGGCACTCAAATGTGGCCCTTTAACTGAATCTAAACTTCATGGGACAAATCCCCTTCATAAAAGAATTTGTTCTGTAAAACTCAGTCTAAAGGCTGCACCTAAGAACCTAGAAGGCCACATGTGACCTTAAGGCCATAGGTTCCCCACTCCTGTGGTAGCTGATTGTGATTCCGTCACACCCTAATTCTATCATTCAGTGTGTTAACTATCCTTGCCCTGTCCCCAAGTTTTTGTGTCAACTGCAAATTTCATGAGCAGGTTGTCTATGCTTTTATTCAATTTGTTGATTAAAAAAAATCAATAGCAGAGGACCAAACACAGATCCCAAGGACTCTCCATTGGAGATCTCCTGCCAAGTTGACATGGAACCATTGGCTACTACCCTTTGAACCAGGCCATTCAACCAGTTGCAAATTCACCTAGATGTATTATTGTGCAGATGACATCTCTCCATGTTTCCCAAAAGAATAGTATAAGCTGTTTTATTTTTCAAAAATCTGTCTTATTACTGCCTATTGTCTTTACATCATGATCATCTTTATTCAGTTACTCCTGATTGAACTCTCCTCTGTGACGAAGAAAAAAACAATAAACAAAAACAAAGAAAATGGAAAACTTGGCTAACAGTATATGCAATATTCTGTCATAGCAGTTCCCCCACCTTTTTACCATGAGGAAAGCGATATGTTTCATTTTATCTTTTCTTTATCTTCATTGATTTTTCCATTTTTCAGAGTTAATTAATATTATCATTTTTAGTGAAACTTTCATTTGTGTTGTTGTAACTACTGTGTATAATATTGTCTTGGTTCTTTGTATTTCACTCTAGATCAGTTCTCATAAATCATTGCATCTTTATCTGAATTCCTTATTATTTCTTACTATACAATAATATTCCATAAACACTTTTATACAATAGCTTATCTTAGTCATTCTCCAACAGATAAACTCTCATTTCATTTCATTCTTGCTATAAGAAGTCTTCCTATGAATATTTTAATAAATACTTAATTTTTCATTTAGGTTTTTAATTCTCTAGGGATATAAAATCTGTAGAGGGATCACAGGAACAAAGAGTTATGGACAGCTTAGTTTTTGTTGAAAAGTTCTACACTGAAATCCACTCTACTTGGACAGTTTCACAGCTCCACTAGCAATGCATAAGTGTGCTTCCCCTCATCCCCTCCCCCCCACTCCTTCATCCTGTCCATAATTTTTAATCTTTTTTTTAATCTTTGCCAATTTGTACAGTATACAGTAGACCATTGGGGTTGTTTTAATTTGCATTTCTCTTTATTAGCTCTAATTTCCCCTTCTCTGATCTTCAATGAATCTTTTCAAGTGCTCATTTATAGTTTGTCAATCTTTTGACAATTATGGATATCTACTGACCACTTATTTATTGGTGAATGGCTCTTGTGTTAAATACTAGTATGTTTTTAAAATTATACTTTTATTGGTTTTATCTGGTGTACTATAAAGCCAGTAATGAGCAGCTCTCCTGAGCAGCTCTCCTGAGGACTGCTGCTGTGAATAACTTTAATATTCTGATCCACATAGCATAGTGAATTCTTTATTCAGCAGTAAATGAAAGCAAAACATTCCAGGAACAAAAGTACAGCATTCACAACAATATAATTCAACTTATTACTAAAGTGGCCACATAGTCTTAAACACAACATATCATTTGGTAAGTCACAATATTCTCAATCAATTTATAGTACCCTAGTAAAACCTTCTTTCACCTTGACTCAAGGCTGGTTTCCAATCATCCTTAAGCTAATAATCTTAAGGGATAAAGGAAAGTACAAAGGCTACTCACTCTTAGGTCACAATTAAGTTACAATATCATCAATCACTACTAAGTACCCTATTAAGGGGTAATAGAAAGCACAAGGGCCATCCACCCCTAGGTCACAAGTAAATCACAATCTCATCAGTCATCACTGAGTACTCAGCTAAAGATCCTTTTTCATCTTGACTTGAGGCTGACTTCCAAACCCCATGACTCCTCTTGCACACTCCCAGCTCTTTCCTGGATTCACCGGACTGTTGCCTGGATTCACAGGAAGGCAGCTCTCCAATTGCAGCTTACAGTGACTAGTCCACTCCAAGCCCTTCATGGAGTTAATAACCTTTTTAATGTCATGGATGCCTTCGACTGCCTGGTAAAAGCCTTAGATTTCTTCTCACAATAATTTTTTGAAAAGTATAAAAGAGGACTTCCAGGAGCCAAGATGGTGGGAATAAGAGGTAAATTGCTGTAGCTCTCCCATATTTACCATAATATAGAGCCCTAAAACAAATCCTGGAATAGAGGAGCCAGCAGAAAGATTAGGTGAAGTCTATTAGCCCAAGAGACTCAGAGGATTGGTAAGAAAGGACTCCATTGAAAGGGGAGCACAGTTCAGGATGGGAAGCATCAAAACAAGCCCCACCTCAGGAAACTAGTGGAAGTTCCTGAGATCCAGTATGGTAGAGTAGGCAAACATCAATACCAGGAAGGCCCTTCCCTTCCCTCCCCGCCTCCACCATGTTCCTTAGAATAACCAGGGGAACCAGCAAGTTCCAGTTCCAAGATCACCAAGTACTTCTGCACAGTCCCATCCTGCAGTGACCTGACCCCTATGTTTCAGCACAGCCCAGGGCAAACAGAAATCCTTCAGGGTTCAGACCTTCCTATGCTTCTGTGTAGTCCTGGGAAAATGCAGAAAACCCCCACCTGGCCTCAGCACTTGCCAGACCCCACCACTAGGACCCCAGCTCTGTACCAGGTAACCTGCCAGACCCCAACAGCCTCTAACCACCAACACCTGAAGTTCTAGTGCTAAAAGCCAATGACCAGGGTGGAGTCAACATGGCAGCATAGAAGCAGGAGAACTTCATGAGCTCCCCCCATAACCACCTCAAATACCCATAAAATATGACTCTAAACAAATTTTAGGGCTCCAGAATCCACAAAGTGCCAGAGAACCAAATCTCCCACTGTAGGCAGCCCCACAGGCAGGAAGGAAGGGTACATTGCAGCATGCTGGGACCCTAGACCAGCCCTAGACCCAGGGTGGCCAGGACAAGCTGTGGCTGGAGCATTCAGGAGAGTGGATCAGCAGAAGCTGAGGTGGTATCCAGAATTATCAAACCATAAATGCCAAAGACAAAGTGAAAGATCAACTTGGCTGAATTTGGCAGTGACAGAGGAGTGGGTCCAGCCCTCTGCCCCCAGAGACAGAAGTAGTGGAAGTGGCAGCCTGCAGCTACCTCTGTGCGGCTGCTTCAAAGCTACTGGCCTGCAGATTGCAGGACTGCCAAGTGACCATTCAGAAGCTAAGTGCTCTTGCCTTAACTTGCCTGGATCAGGATTGCAGTCTTGGGTGGTGGTTCTGAGGTATGTGACCAGTGAGCCAAAGCTGTTGGGGACTATAGAGATGGCAGCCTCCTAATAGCTCTGGCAGCTACAAAAACCCAGTGATTTGGGACAAAGCTCTCCCCTCTAGAAGCAGAGATCCATTGTGGCACAGAGCTAAAAAGTCAAGTAATTGACTGGCAATATGAGCAGGCAAAGGAAGGAAAGCAAGCATAGCAATCCAACTTTAGATTCCTTTTTTGGGGACAAAAAAGGATCAAAACATGGAACAGGAGGAAGACGACACAGTCAGAACTCCTGCAACAAAAGCTTCCAAGAAAAATATAAATTGGTTATAGGCCATAGAGGAGCTTAAGAAGGATTTTAAAAACCAAATAAGAGCAGTGGAGGAAAAATTGGGTAGAGAAATGAGAATGATGCAAGAAAATCATGAAAAGAGAGTCAACAACCTGAATGAAGAAAATAACACCTTAAAAAATAGACTAACTCAAATGGCAAAAGAAGCCCAAAAAGCTAATGAGGAGAAGAATGCCTTAAAAAGCTGAATTTGCCAGATGGAAAAAGAATCTCAAAAGCTCACTGAAGAGAATAATTCCTTCAGAATTAGATTGGAGCAAATGGAATCTAATGACTTCATGAGAAATCAAGATAGTATTAAACAGATCCAGACAAATGAAAAAATAGAAGTCAATGTGAAATATCTCATTGAAAAAAACCATTGACCTGGAAAACAGATACAGGAGAGACAATTTAAAAATTATTGGACTACCTGAAAGCCATGATCAAAAACAGAACCTAGAAATCATCCTTCAAGAAATTCTCAAGGAAAATTGCCCTGATATTTTAGAACCAGAGGGCAAAATAGAACTTGAAAGAATTCACCAATCACCTCT
>JAQQSV010006788.1:0-14187 GCA_028646515.1 Pseudochirops corinnae
TACTCATCTACTTGGACCTTATTGTAGTATATAGTATAAGGTGTTGATTTAAACCTCATTTCTGACAAATTGTTTTCTAGTTTCCCTAGTAGGTCTTGTCATAAAGGGGATTGTCCCATTTTATGTTTATGTTATCAAGCACTGGGCTAGTGTTTTCACTTCTTTCTGTTTCTTATTTTTCTGTCTTTTTTTTTTTAAACCAGCACCAAATGGTTTCGCTGACTCTTGCTTTATAAAATAACTTTATGTCTGGTAATGCTGCTCTTCATTCATATCTTTTCTCATTATTTCCTTTGAGGGCCTAAATGTGTATTCTTCCAAATGAATCTTTTTTCTAATTCTATAAAATGAGCTTCTTCAGTAATTTGATGAGTAATAATAATAATACATTGGTAAATTTTTAGTGTTGTCATTTTAAAATTGGAATAACACAGCCCAACTATGAGCATTGAATGTTTCTCCAATTTTCACAGTTTTCACTGATATCTCCAGGGGTAGCAATTCTTTAACCCCAGTTTTCTAGAGGAGTGTCAACAGTTTTTGAAACCCAGCCCTCTGGATGGGGCTGGGTGGGAATTTTTTGAATGTCACAATTATAGAACCTAGCCTTTTAGCAATAGGTAAGGCATTTATTCCAGTGCCAGCCTTTGGTTTGCTTTGCAAACACCCCCAAGTTAATGAGCTCTGGGATCTGGCCTTTTGGAGAGAGTAGGAGACTTCCTGGATAGTGTCAGCCTCTTGTGGAAAGAAGGGGCTTCCTGAACTCAGTCTTTCAAGGAAAAAGAAGAGAAGATCTGATATGTTACCTACAAAGCTGGAGGAAAGCAAGGGACTCTAAGTCACTATATGGGGATCAGGAACCCTGGATTTTGTCTTTATTTACCTCTCTACTATTCAGACAGTATAGGTCTGATGAAAAAGGGGTTGCTACTCCCTCTTTCCAAGGGAATATAAACCCTTCTGTTAGTCCTATAAGGTTGGACACGTATTTGGGTCTCTGGGATAAAGGAGGGCCTCACCCGAATGCTTCCTCACAATTCTGCAGGGTGGTCCTCTGAGTTTGGAGAACTAGTGATCCATGGGCAAAAGTGGGCCTTAGTAGTGGAAGAGAATAATTTTATCAATTAAGAAATGAACTATGAATTATTTATGTGCTTTCTATATTTTCTAGGGGGTGGGATAAAGGTTGTTTCTGTACCCAATATATGCTTTGTACCCTTGAATACCTTAACAGAATCTAGGAAACTCGTAAGTAACATTTACATTTATGGAGTCCTAGATCTGAGCTGTATTTGAAATATATTCAGAGATTTTTAAAAATCTTGACCAAACACTGAGTAGAGACAAATTGAATCAATGAAAGAGAGTGATTTAGGACCCTTCCTTCCCCCCCCCCCCCCCCAACTGAACTGCTCTATGAAACCTGGAAGATGTAAACAAGATGACTACAGGAACACAGATTTCAATACACATTTCTCCAGCAACACATTTCCAATGAGGATTGAGGTTCTTTTCTCATAATGTCAGGCAAACTTGGCAACTTGTACTACACATGAATGGGGATCCCACATGTAGAACTGAAGGGGTCGAGGGCATTCCCCAGACAAGGTTTTTTGTGCTTTGACAGCTGTAAGTTAATGGAGTAAGGATGCTTTGGTTCTTGTCAGAACTCTTCTCCACTGAGGCCACTCACAGCTGCTAGATATGAAGCTGCCTTTTGTCACAGGGCTCAGTGACCTTAGCATAATGCAAGTGCTCAGAGTTCATCAGAAAGCCACTTACTGAATGCATGGTTGAAAGGCCCAACAATCTAGGACATATTTGAGGGAAGGGGATCATTTTTCAGTCAGATGTCTTTTCTACTGTATCTCATCCAGAAGACAGTCAGCCATCAGGTGCAAAAGAAGGAGGGAGAAAGCTACCATATGGATTGTTCTGATGAAACATAAATGAGCTAATGTTATGGGAGAAAAGAGCAATGAAAAGGAAACAGAGCTGAAACTATTAGAATGTTAGAGCTAAACATGAAAACAGAATCACAAAACATGAACTATTATATCTGGAAAGAAGGAGCCTTACAATTATAGAACCATAGGATTGGACATGTTACCCCTCAGGTATAAAAGTTTCAATGGCTCCCTATTGCCTCCCTACAGGATAATATAGAAACTTTTTAGCTTGATGTTTCAGAGCCTATATGATTGAGCTCTAATTATCTTTCTATGTATATTAATTCCTTTCACAAACTCTAAGCTGCAGCCAAAACATATTACTCTCTGTTGCCTCATCTTTTCCTGACCTCTCCTTCCTCCCATGCTTTCGAGCAGACCCTTCACCATGTCTTGACAACTATTCATCTTTGTTTTACCTTTTGAAATCCTCCTCTTAAAGGCCCATCTCGGTTGTCTAATTCTTACCTGTCATGTAGCCTATAAAATTAGAAGAGAACAAGGGGCTCTAAGACACTAAATGGGGAGCAGGAACTCTGGAGTTTGTCTTCATTTACTGCTATGTTATTCAGACAGTATTGGTCTGATGGGAAAGGGGTAGATGCCTCACGGCATGCTGTCCCCACCCCAAGAAAATATAAATCCTCCTATTAATCCTCTAAGGCTAGACACATAATTGTCAACCTGACTCAAGTTATCCTGGAGCCCTCTGTTTGGATTTCTCCTTTTCTCTATCTTATTCCATTTTTAATTATCCATGTTTATGCACCTGCCATATTCCCTCATTTTAAATTTTTTATTTTAAATTCCTCAAGTGAAGAAAATGTGATATTTTTTTCATTGTTTTATCCCCAGTAGGCGGCCTGGGTCCTTGTAGAAGGCCTTGGATAGGTCATTTAGGGGCTTAAAAATGACCTGTTGGATTCCATTGAATAAGACCCACGACATGTGAGAGAACTACAAGAAAACATAGAATTTTCATGCTGAAAAGGGACCTGTGGATGATCTAGAAAAGAAGAAGAAAAGGAACTCATAAATCACCTAGTGTGCGCTGTGCTGTGGTAATCAGTGTTTTGTAAATGTTATCTCATTTGATCCTCATAACAACTGCAGGAGGTTGATCCTTTAAGTGTCTACTTTTAAAGAAATAGGAATCCACAGAACTAGAAGGAACTTCAGATACTAATCTAGTTGAACTCCCACGTTTTATAGATAAAGAAACTGAGACCTGGAGAGGCTCTAACAACATGCTGAAGGTCACATGAGTAATAAGCATCAGAATCAGTATTTTAACTTGGGTTCCTTTACTCCACATTCAGCTCTCTTTGCTTTTCCGTATATCAGGGCAGCGATGGTTCTCACCTACCTTTAGTTCTTACTCAAAGCTGGGCACATAGAAGATACTTAATGAATGTTTGTTGAATGAATAAATGAATGAATGGTTCCTTGTGCTCCATTATATTATTTCCCATTGCTATGTTATAGGAGGGGGGCATGGAATACACACTTTTCATTGCTTCCATCTTTATAGTTGTATTCAGTAACCATGTTTGATTATTAAATTTGAGCCCTATTTTGCACCAATATACTCCTGTGCTGTGTTCTCAGGCCAAGTCATCTACCCAGACCATAAACCAGATGTGAGTCTGAATGTTTTTAGGACTTCATCTTGCCACTTGGTCTGGCATGCAGAAACATTCTCAGCCTGTAGGCTTTGATGCCTCATGTTTGCATTCATAAAAATTATATGGAAAGTTATAAAAGAGTGATAAGACCTTCCAGTTTTACCACCAAGTGGAAAAATTGTCCACACAAAGAATTTATGACCATCTTGTAGCAATTTTGAAACTCTAACATCATTTTAACTGATTATGCATTAAAGAGGTTGAAAGAAACTCTAACCTAGCGTCCAGAGAAACAACTCAACTTCTGACTTTGAAATCTCTGGACAGGAAGCTTTCAACTCTGTGGGTATTTGGTTGTTTTTCTCCCTTCTGTTGAATCAGATGAATCAGAGTTACAGGTAGAAAGGATTTTTGAGGCCATCTCATTCAACCTCCTTATTATATATTTGAAACTAAGAACTTTTGTTACACAAGTAGTAAAGGACAGACCTGGGATTTGATCGCAGGGCTTCTGACCCTAAATTCAGGCCCTTTCCATCATGACATATATAATTGATAGTCTACTACAGCAGTTCTCAACCTGTGGGTGGTGACCCCTTGGGGGTCAAACGACCCTTTTACAGGGGTCACAGGGGTCGCCTAAGACCATTGGAAAACACCTATTTCCAATGGTGTTCGGAACTGAGACACTGCTCCTCTATGTGTCTCCAGGCCAGTCGCCCACATTCAGATATGCCCACATACAAGTAGTAAAGGGTCGAGGCTTTAGGAAGGTTGAGAACCACTGGTCTACTACTATCATTCTGTAAAGGAATATGTAGTTTTTTAAAGTTTCTTTTTATTTTATTTTTAAAAAATTAAAGGGGTTATCATGATGCTATAGAAAGGACACCAGTTTGGGATTCAGGAGGCCAGAGTTTTCCTCCAGTAATATACTATGAGATGTTTAGCAAACATTTCAACTCTCTTTTCCCTTTTTCTAATTGTATCATGAAATCAATGGACAAAATGTTTGCTTAGCTCCCTTCCAGGTCTAAAATTCTGTTTCATGATTCTAAGCTTCCTTTCAGCTTGGACATGCTATGAATCTATGATCTTTTTAAAATAAAATTTTATTGCTGTGTTTTTATGCCATCTACTTTTCATGTGGACTCTTTCCACCCTTGTCCAAAGAAAGAGACATCTCCAATTATAAGGAAGGAAAAAGAAGCAAATGGTCATTCGGCAAAATGAATCAATATAACAACAACAAAAAATCTGACACTACGTGGGGCATCATGCACCAATAGCTCCCCACTTCTGCAAGGAGCAAAAAGGGGAAGTGACTTCTCAGGGTTCTTCTTTGTAGCCTCATTTGATTATGATATTTTCATAGCACTGTTTCCATTTTATTATTATTGTTCTTCCCATTTACATGGCTGTAAATGTTGAATGAATTTTTTTTTGTTTTCTTGTTCTATTTATTTTCCATTGCATCAATTAATATAAGCCTTCTTCTGCTTCTCTGTTTTCATCACATCTGCCATTTCTTATAGCATAGTGATATTCCATTACATTCATGTACTACAACGTCATCTATTACCCAATCGATGGACCTCTATGTTGTTTCCATTTCTTTGCTAATATAACGCATGGCACTACAAACATTTTAGTGTACATGGGGCCTCTTTTTGGTTATCTCTCTTTCTTGGGGTAATTTATGAAGTTGTTTTGCCCATATGAATTATTTTTACAAAGTAATAAAGGCTGTGTTTTCCTGGACCAATGATAACTAATTAGCAGTGTTTACCTGTTTATTCTATTTAAGCTTTCATTATGGAAATGTGTATATTCAGATTAGCATATGTTTTCTTTGAAACTTCATATAAACCTTGCTTAAAGTTCTTTCTGTTCTTTTTCCTCCCCTCCCCTTTTTTCAAGGTGTTTTCCAATCAAATCACTACGACCAAGGCTAGCTTTCTTTCTAGCAGTCAGATCATAGAAGTTCAGTGACACATAGGCAAGTATGAAATATCTCCTCCTATTACATGCTTTTTACTAATGAGCCTTCAGCTAGATACTAGGTTGTCTCAATACCCTGAGCTCACTAGAGAAGGAATTTAGTTGTTTTTCAACCTTCTTTCCAACAATAGTTAGAAACATTTCAGCCAACAATGATAATGAAAAATCCAGTCACCCATGAGCTGGATGAGATAGCCCTTTGGCTTCTAGGAAGCATAAAATTTGGTTATTATAGTGGTTCCAGAGCATCCTAAATATAAGAGTAGCAATCTGCCTATTAGCAGCTATCCTTCTTGCACTTAATGAGGCTTAAGCACTGAAGAAATGAAATAATTTCCAAATGGGGGAAAAAAAGGAAATCAAGTTGGACTTCTGCCTGTGGATGGCATGTATTCTGATCCAGTTAGAATTCTTTTGCATTCTGTTCAAGCGGGAAAATGATTGTAAATAGTGTGCAACTGTATGTTGCTGTAGGTTAAAAATAGTTTTCTTAATATAACAGAATGTTGTGGGAAGCAAAGAAATGGAGGCTAAAATATGGCAAAGCCTCTATGATATATAGTAGAATCCCTAAAGTATCTTTGAAAATGAGTTGGAACCTCTGGTTATTATTTAGGCAGAGATTTTGGAGGCAATGGAAGTCACATGGTGTGAAAAGAGGAGGAACTTAGAGTTAGAAGATTAGTCTGGCCTTCCAATTAAGATGTTGACGTAGGGGAGTCCAGCTCACCCTCTCCTAGACATCTGTTAGATTTACAGTGGTTCTCAACCTGTGGGTCACGACCCCTCTGGGGGTCGAACAACCCGTTCACAGGGGTCGCCTAAGACCATCAGAAAACACATATTTCTGATGGTCTTAGAAACCAAGACACTGCTCCTCTATCCATCTCAGGCGTGTCTGCCCAAATGCAGATATGCCCACATACGAGTATTAACGAGTTGCAGCATTAGGAAGGCTGAGAACCACTGCATTAGAAGATGGACCACTGATAGAGACTTCTACAATGACTAAGAAGCAAGCTCGATAATCTGATGTGGAGCTGGACAAAAGCTATGGCTGGCAGAAGGCCAACATTGGTAGATGTGTCAAACCAGGAGAGCCAGAGTCAAATCATGTAAACATGGGAGGGTTTTATGTTTGTGTCAGAAGAAATGACATGAAAGAAGCGGCATCGCCATCTTTCTTGTTGTTGTATGCTAAAATTTATGGGGACTTTCCACATGACTTGCATCTGGACTCCCCTTTCTATGTTGGCTCTTCTTTTTACATTCTTAAAATCAAGGTCCATCTTTGATATTAAAATAATATATAAAAACAGTACTTTAGCTATCCATCATACGTTTTAATCTGGTTCTTAAAGGACAGAAAAATACTTTATTTTTTTTTCCCTTTTTTTTTTTTTTGAAGAGCAATTGGGGTTAAATGACTTGCCCAAGGTCACATGGCTAGTAAGTGTTAAGTGTCTGAGGCCAGATTTGAAATCAGGTCCTTCTGTCTCCAGGGCTGGTGCTCTATTCACTGCACCACCTAGCTGCCCCTAAAATGCTTTATTTTTTTAAATAAATGAATTAATTAATTTTTAATTTTCAACATTCACTTCCTTAAATTTTAAATTTTCACTGCCTACCTCCCTTTACCCCTCCTCAAGACAGCATGCAATCCAATATAGGCTCTACATATATATTAAACATATTTTTATATTAGTCATGTTATGTAGGATAATTAGAACAAATGGGAGGAACCATGAAAAAGAAAAACAAATCAAAACAAAAAAGAGAGCAAATAGTGTGCTGTGATCTGCATTCACACTCCATATTTCTTTCTCTGGATGTGGATGACATTTTCTAGTATGAGTCTTTTGGAGTTAGTTCACGTCCTTGCATTGCTAAGAAGAGCTATGGCTATTGAAGTCTATCATTGCACACTGTGGTTGTTACTGTATACAGTGTTCTTCTGGTTCTGTTCACTTCACTCAGCATCAGTTCATATAAGTCTTTTCAGGTTTTTCTGAAATTCGGCTACTCACCATTTCTTATAGCACAACAGTATTCCATTACATTCATATACCACAACTTGTTCAGCCATTCCCCAATTGATGGGCATCCCCTCAATTTCCAGTTCTTGGCCACCACAAAAAGAGCATCTATAGATATTTTTGTACATGTGGGTCCTTTTCCCATTTTTATGATCTATTTGGGATACAGCCCTAGAAGTGATATTGCTGGGTGGAAGGGTACACACATTTTTATAGCCCTTTGGGTATAGTTCCAAATTGCTCTCCAGAATGGTTGGATCAGTTCACAATTCTACCAACAATGCATTAATGTTCCAATTTTCCCACATCTTCTCCAGCATTTATAATTTTTCTATCTTGCCATATTAACTAATCTGATAGGTGTGATGTGGTGCCTGAGTTGTTTTGATTTGTGTTTCTCTAATCAATAGTGATAAAAAAAAAATTCCTCATCTTAGTGCTTTGATTACTGTTGGTACTCGTAATTTTTTTTTACTCATTTCTTTTGTTTTTAACTCTAAGTTTCTCTTTGTATTCTTTCTGTTCAGATTGCCAAAGAGACAAAGAACTATTCCAAAAGAATATATAATAAAGAATATATTCTAAAAGAAAAAAAATAAAAAGAGAAAGAAGAGAAAAAAATCAGAAAAATATTTCAATACGTTAAAAAAATCTGAAAATATATGCTATGTTCTTCATATCTGCACCTCCCACCTCTGCAAAGAAATGGGAAGCAGAATCTTCTTAGAGCTTTCCCTTTTCTTTGCAAGTTTGAAGCTTTCACTTCTCATTGTTTTGTAGTTGTCCTGATAAGACTAGTTGCTTGACTGACTCACCTTCTTTCCTCAACCTACAATACGGGAAGGCCCAAGTCCATCTTTCCTCCCTAAAATTAGGATTTAGATCTCTCTAAATGGTGATGAAGCTCTTTGTCGGCCTTGCATGACGTTAGCTTCCCTAATGCATTGTTTTGATCTGAAAGGACATAACGAGCCTCAGCCACCTGGAGTCTGGGCTTCTCAGACCTTTTGGTCACATGAGTCGTCATATCCTGGTGACCTGCAGATCAGACATATTTCTGTGACTATACAAGAAGCTAGAGATGTGACACTGTTTCCTTTTTTGCATATACTTACTATTTTAGAGCAAAGTAAATGGCCTTTGTCAACTGTTTAAATTGAACTGCAACCAAGGAAGTGTTGATGTTAAAGCTACCTTGGACAATTCTTTCTGTTTACATCATTGGAGTCCAGGGGTGGGAACATAACGGCCCTCTAGGTCCTCAAGTGTGGCTCTTTGACTGAATTCTGTGAAGTTTGGATTCAATTAAAGGGCTGCACTTGAGGGCCTAAAAGATCACAGGTTCCCCACCCCCGTTTCATTCTGTAGATTGTTTGCTTTGTTCTGCTGCTCATCACATCATATATCTCTGTATTCATCATATTGGTAATTTCTTTTAGCACAGTAATGCTCCATTGCCTTAATCTACCATAATTTTTTTTAAACCATTCATCAATTGATGGGTGGACATCTAGGTGGTACACTGGATTGAGTGTTGAGTCAGGGAGATAGATCTTCCAGACTTCAAATCTGGCCTCAAACACTTCCTACCTGTGTGTCCCTGGGCAAGTCACTTAACCCTGTCTGTCTCTGTTCCTTATCTGTAGAAGGAAATGGCAAACCAGTCTAGTATGTTTACCAAGAAGACACCAAATGGGATCATGAAGTGTTGGACATGACTAAAAACAACGGAACAATAACAATTGGTGGGGATCTAATTTGCTTCCTGTTTTCTATTAGTGCCAAAAAAAAATGCTGCCACAAATTTTTTGGTGATAAGAGGGACTTCCTTTTCTATCAATGACCTCCTTGAAGTATATACCTACCAGTGGGATCTTTGAAGCAAAACAGTGTGGGCTTTTTTGTCACTTTGTTTGCATTATTCTAAGTGACTTTCCAAATGGTTGCATCGATTTAGAGCTCCATGAACAATGCACCAGTGTGCACATCTTCCTGCCATGCCTCCTGCATGGGCTATTCCCAGATGTTATCATTTTTGTTAATTTGTTGGGCATGAAGTGAAGCTGCAGAATTGTTATGACTTGAATTTCTCTTACTATTGATTTGGAGCATTCTCTCATATGATTGTAAATAGTTTGCAAATCTTATTTTGAGAACTATTTTTTTATATCTTTTTCTTTTTTAAAGATGCTGGAGCAGTTCACCATTTACTCCTCCAGATCATTTTCCAGAGGAGGAAACTGAGGGAAATAGGGTTGATTGAGTTGCTGAGGATCACACAACTAGTAAATATCTGAGGTTAGGTTTGAATTTGAACAGGCCAAGCACTTTATCCATGGCATCATGCATCTGCCCCTAAAATCTTATACTTGGGTATGAAAACATATACTCACATATATGGGTGAGGCATGTCCACATAACAATTTGTCTGAAAAAGGTATGGGCATTTCAGTGGCTTAGTATGAATCAGCAGTATAATCTCATAGCTTAAAAAAAAAAAACCAACAAAAACCTTTATCTACTTTTAGTTTACAACATTCAGTTCCACAAGTTTGAGTTCCAAATTTTCTCCCTCTCCCTCTCATCTCCCCTCCCCTCCATGATGGCAGCATACAATACAACATAAGTTCTACATATATCTTCACATTAAACATTAGTCAAGTTGTAAAGAAGAATTATAACCAAGAGAATGAACAGTGTGGAAGAAGAAACAAAACAAAATGAAAAAGAAAGAGAGCAAGTAGAGCTACCAGACAGATTTCTAATGCCACACATAGAAGAGTATTGGTCAGGGAAGAGAACTTTGGTCTAGAAAGTTAAAGCAATGGTGAATGGGATCCTGGTGGCATAGTTTGATATACCTCTTTTAAGAACAGTGGCAGAATTAATTTGATCATGGTTTATGGTTGTAAAACTAGAGGCAGCAGTACATATATGAGAAGGTGAGGGGGTAGTGTAGTGCCAATGCAATATTCACATCACCAACAATGACTGTCAATATACTGGCATAGTTCTCAATCACAAAATATAACAGACTCTCCATATAGAAGACAGAAGCAAAACATTTATTCAGTCACCAGAAAATAAACTCCTCAAACCAGAAAGCTGAATCCATCATAGTGGCAAAGAAGTTAATATTCCACAACACCACAGAGAACCACACCATCCTTTAGCCTTCCCAGAAACCAACACTCAGAAGCCTAGCTGTATGCTTGCCTGTCGTCCTCATCTTCTTTCTCCCATGGTTTAGCTACTCTGAGTCCCAGCTTCCAGTCGGCTCTGCTCCATCCTTTAGCAAATTCCCTCCATAACAGGTTCCATGTGACTGCATTCAGCCTACCAGGGGGCAGAGTTTACTTTCAAAGCAGGGGAGGACTTCAAACTCCCTTAGACTTATTAAGGGGTGGGGAAGGTCTTCAAATTCCCATTACAGGGAGGAATGAGTGTTTATTAAGCACCACTATGTGCCAGGCACTGGGATAAGCACTTTACATATATCTCATTTAATCCTGGTGGAAAAACAGTTGAAATGAGGCTGTGGAGGAGTAAGCCATAACAGAAGGAATCAATGGTGGGTCATGCAGACGTGGAGGAGTTGTGGTTATACAAAAATTTGTCTAAAAGTTCTAAGGGTTTTAATTGAATACCAGCTTGATATGAGTTGACGGTGTGCAAACTCACTCAAAAAAACCTAACAAGTAGATATCAAAATAGTTTTGCTATATTCTGCCTTGGTCTGAGCATACCACCTGAAATATCATATTCAGTCCTGGGCATCAGATTTTAGGAAGGGCATTAATAAACTTTCTCCTTTTTCTAATGTCCTATTTCTCTTGACATCACCATCCTTGTAGTCACTCAGATTTATAACTTTGTGGTGATCTTTAACTTGTCCTTCTCTTTATCCCTTATATCCAACAGGTAGCTAAATCTCGTCAAGTCTACCTCCAGAATGTCTCAGTAGTATTCATTTTGACCCTAGAATCACAGATTTAGAGCTAGAGGGAGCTTTAGAGGTCATCTAGTACAACCCATCATATTTATAAATAATTTACTCAAAGTCACATAGAACTATGACTCAAGCCCTCTTATTTTCGTTACCTTCTCTTCACTGGTATAGCCATCACCTTAGTTCAAGATGTCATCCCTTTTCACTTGAACTATTACAGTAACTGATGAATTGTTCTTTCTACCTCTGATCTCTTTTCTCTGTGATTGCTCTTCCACACAAATGCCAAATTAACATCCATTTAAGTATATATCAGCATATCAGACTCATGTTTAAAATATAAATCATTATCTTTCTCGCAGAAACTGACTCCATTTTTGTCAGTGGCATCACAATACTTCTACTCTCCCAGATTCAAAGCTTGGCTTTATCCCTGATTCATCATTCTCCTTCACTTCTCACTGCATAGTCAATGGCCAAATTTTGGCATTATTTATGTCTGAATCATCTCTCCAATGTATTTGCTGCTAAGTACTCAAATAGTCACCACATTAGATAATCTGGACTAGAACAATGACCATCTAATAGATTTCCCTGCCTGAAATCTCTGCCAATTCCACTGAATCCTCTACAGAGCTACCAGACAAATTTTCCATAAATACAGGTCTGGCCATGTCACTCCCCTACTCAAAAAACTCCTTAGTCTACCTATTACTTTTAGTTCAATATATAAACTCTTCTATGTAACTTTTAAAGCCCTTCCCAACATAACACAAATCTCTAGCCTTCTTATCAATTACTCCACTTTCTGTACTGTCCTTGTTATTTGAAAAGGATAAGACATCACATAAAGGTGAACTAAAAAGATGGGGGTGGGGGGAGAATTATGGGCGTAACATAATGGTGTGGGGATGGCCTGGAAGTGGCATCAGGCCTGGTTCTGGGTAAGATGAGGTGAAGGCAAACCTGCCAGGGCCTGGTGTCCCTGTGGGAGAGAGATGGGCATGATGACTAGAATGAAAATAGCATCATCTAGAGATGGCTTGGGGGGTGCATGATGGGTGACCTTGGACGAGTCATTAATTTCTTTGCTTTGGTTTACTGACCTATTTAATGAGGATGTTAAACTAGATGACCCCTCAGATATCTTCCAAATTGGGATGTTTGATTCTAGCATCTCCCTCAGCCTTGCATGTAGCATTTTGCACAGAGTAGAGACTTAATAAACATTTTCTAGAATCAAAGAGCCGTGGTCCTTTTTACCTTTGACATGAGCAGAGAGTTTTGATTTACAAAAATGGTGCTGCATGAAAAATAATAATGAATAATATTTATTTATCATTTTATATTTAGTTTTTCATTTTATCCTTACAAAAGCCTTGTGAGGCCCTGGGTATTATTATCTTTATTTGATAGTTGAGGAAAATGAGGCTGGGAGAGGTGGAGTTACCTGCCCACAATTAGACAGCTTGATACGTGTCTGAGGTGGGATTTGGACCTGCCTTCCTAACTCCCAGTTCAATGTTCTTCTCAATTATGCCATGCTGACTGTTCCTTGTTGTACAATTCCTCTGCCTGGGACTTTAACCCTTAATGAGAGTGGACATGGACTGTTTGTCCATCCAGTGAAGTTCATCTTGGTATTTGTTGATGTCAATATTTATCAGTCATAGATTCATTTTAACCTGCATCCCACAAGCATCATAGATGGCTATGAGACTAAAAAAGAACTCAATTACATTTTTATCATCATAATGAAATATGGAATTCAAATCACACTTTGCAAAGATGAGATAATTAAAAAGAAATAAACTGATAATGTCTTAGCATGACATGGAAGATAGGCTTACATGTTGAGAGTTCAGTCTTTAAGCTCAGGAACTTCCAGTCAAAAGAAATTTCTTTCAACAGGGGCAGACTATGCTAACCTCACTACCACTGGGTAGTGAGAAGAGCCCTAGATTGGACGTTAGGTGACCTAGGTTTGCATCGTGCTCCTGATATTTGCTGCTTATGTGTCATTGGTAGGTGGTGGCCCTAGGAGATGACCTCTCTTCACAGTGAAAGGAGTTGGACAAAGCCCTCCATTCCCAACTTTAGTGGCCAAGAATACCTAAATTGATAGAAAAGAGCCAAGTGTCCTTTTCCCGTAGTGCATGTGTAAAGGTGAAAAGGAGAAAGGCTTCCCAGGCAGGAGCAGCCATGGGGAAAATGGGGTTTCTAGGGGTATGGTATGGCAGTGAGTGCTGTGAGCCAGGAACAAGACAAAGGGAGGTGGGGCTACTGGCAAATGAATACCTGAGGCTTGCTGGGAACTTCAGTGGTCTGGTGGTACCCCCAGAATAATGTAGAGTTCTAAGACAGAGTTATGGACGCAATACATGTTGGGAACATGGATCTTAAAAGAATGGAATAAACCAAGGCTCTTAATGGAAACAGGTGAGTAGACTTACCCAGACACTTCTTTTTTTTTTTTTTAATTTTTTTTTATTTGCTCATTTACTTTTAATTTACAAGATTCAGTTCCACAATCACTTGAGTTTCAGATTTTCTCCCCTCCCTTCCCCTCCCCCCCATGGTGTCGTGCAATCATGTATAGGATCTGCAAATACTTTCACATTGTACAA
>JAQQSV010006789.1:0-14187 GCA_028646515.1 Pseudochirops corinnae
GGATAATGAAGACTCCAAGACCGAGGCCCAAGACGACGATCCGGATCCAGGCCGCTCAACGCGAGAGCACTGGTCTGAAAACAATCGCTCAGTCCCCCTGCTTTTTGCAGGCCGAGGGTGGGAAGTTACAACACAGAGGCAGGTGCAAAACCTCCGCCTTTCGCTTTTCCGCTCTAGAGACCTTTCCGCCGGACGCTTATCTCCCTCTTTCACAATCCCCCCTCCTCGCAGCTGGTGCTAATCCGTGCTCACCTGAGAGCTTTTGAGAGCTTTCTCTGCACCTCCCGCCCAGCCGCCCCCGGGACACAGCCGCGCCTTCAGGCCAGGCTGGTTTCGGTTCGCAGTGCTGATATGGTTCCTCGTAGCCGAGCTGACTTTAGTGGGAAGTATCTTTGTGTGTGATTTGAAGTTCTAGGTTGGTCCAGAGTCCTATTCCATGGGTATTTTGGGGTGGCTATGTGAGAGCTGCGATATACTGCTGCTGCTATGCCGCCATCTTGGCTCCGCCCCCCCAATTCATATTTTTCTTTGAAGCTTTCAGTGCAGGAGTTTTGACTTTGTTGTTTTCTTCTGGCTCCATGTTTTGATCCTTTTTGTCCCCCAAAAATGATTCTGCAATCTGATTGTGCTTCCTCTGCTTGCTCATCTTGCCAGCCAATTACTTGACTTTTGAGCTCTTTGCCACAGTAGAACTCTGCTTCCAGAGTGGAGAGCTTTGTCCTAAATTGCTGGGATTTTCACAAATGTTGTCAGAGGTCTTGTCTACAGTCACCACAAGTTCTGGCACACTGCCACACACCCCAGGACCACCACCCAAGATCACAATCCAGATCTATGCAGGTCCTAGCAAGAGCAATTACCCTCTGAATGGTAGCTTGGTCCCTCTACGATCTGCAGGCCAGGTGCTCCAAAGGCAGCCACATGGCAGCAGCTGAAGCCACCATTCCTCACTCACCTCTTGACCCAGGGGGCAGGGGCCAGATCACACTCTTCTGTCACCCAGTTTCAACAGAATTCCCCACTGACCTTTTACTTTCTCTTTGGTGTTTATGGGTTGAGAAGTCTGGAAACCTCCACAGCTGCTGGTGATTCACTCTCCTGAAGACTGCTCCAGCTGGTCTGGGCCTCTGGTTGGGCTGCCCTGGCTCTGGACTCATGTGGGACCGTCCTTGGCTCCCAGCTGGGTAGCATAGACCCTTCCTATCTGCCTTCCAGACTGCCTTCAGAGGGAGAGTTGTTTCTCTCTGTCTCCTTGTGGGTTCTGTAGCTCTAAAATTTGTTTAGTCATATTTTATAGGTATTGAAGATAATTGTGGTGGGAGCTCACAGAATTTCCTGCTTCTACTCTGCCATCTTGGCTCTGCCCCTAAAACAGAATTTTTAAAAAGAATTTAAAACTATAGAAATGTGAGTTACTATTGTGACTATTCACAGATTATTGTTGTTGTTCAGTTGTTTAGTGGTGTCCAACTCTTCATGACCCCACAGACCATAGCATGCCAATATTGTCCATGAGGTTTTCTTTTTTTTTTCTGAATGTTATTTTTTATCTAATATTTTATTTCCTCCAATTACATGTATGAACAATTTTAACATTTTTTCTTTCAAATTTTGAGTTCTAAATTCTCTCCCTCCTCCCTTTCCTCCCCACCCATCAAGAAGGCAAGCAATTTCACATAGGTTGTACGTGTGTAGTCATACAAAGCACATTTCCATGTAAGTCACACAGGAAAAAAAGTTAAGAAAAATAAAGAAAAAGTGTCTTCAATTTACATTCAGGCTCTACCAATTCTTTCTCTGGAGATGGGCAACACCTTTCATCATAAGTCCCTCAGAATTAGCTTGGATTGTTGTATTGCTGAGTATTGTTAAGTTATTCCACCATAATTATATACAACAACTTGTTCAACCATTCCCCAGTTGATGGACATACTCTCAATTTTTAATTCTTTACCACCATTAAAAGAGCTACTCTAAATATTTTTGCACATATTTTTGTTTTTTATCTCTTTCGGATGCAGACATAGCAGTGGCATTGCTGGGTCAAAGGGTATGCATGGTTTTATAGACTTTTGAGTATAGTTCCAAACTGCTTTTCAGAATGGTCAAATCAATATACTACTTTAGCAATTGGGTGTTAGTGTTTTAATTTTCCTGCATCCCCTCCAACATTTACTATTTTTCTTTTCTGTCATATTAGTCAATCTGATAGGCATGTGGTAGTAGTTTAGAGTTATTTTAGTTTGCATTTCTCTAATTAAGTTATTTAGAACATTTTTTTCACGTAACTATAGCTATCTTTGATTATTTTGTCTGAAAATTCCCTGTTCATATCCTTTCATTATTTATCAATTGAGGAATGGCTCTTATTTCTACAAATTTGATTCTGTTTTCTATATATTTGAGAAATGAGGTCTTTATCAGAGAAACTTTCTATAAATTTTTCTTCACAGTAATGATTGCTATGTATTCCCCTCGATTTCATTTTCCCTGTTTCTCTCTGACTCTCTCTCTCTCTCTCTCTCTCTCTCTCTCCTTTCACCCTGTCCATTTTCAAAAATGTTTTACTTCTGACTTTTGCCTCCTCCAATCTGCCTTCCCTTTTATGACCCACCTTTCCTCCTACTCCATCCCCCATTTCTCTTATCCTCTTCCCCTCCTACTTTCCTGTATGGTAAGATAGATTTCTATACCCAACTGAGTGTGTATGTTATTCTTTCTTTGAGCCTATATCTCCCACCTATTGACTTTAGTTCTGCCTTTTGTGGTCAAGGAGGATAAGGTGAATTCTTTTAAACAGGTTTTCTTAACCTTGGTTATATGGATAAATTTCAGTGGATCTGTGAATTTGGATAGGAAAAAAATACATCTTTATTTTTCACTAAACTCTAACTGAAATTTAGCATTTCTTTCCTTCAGTTAGAAATATAGACTTCAAAATATTGTTCCAGAAAGGGGTTCTTGACACAAAAAAAGATTAAGAAACTCTGCTCTACCATATGGCAGCCCTTCTGAATACAAGAAGACAGCTTTCACATTTCCATTCAGTCCTCTTCATGGAAAAACCTTGTGACCTCAGACTGAGGAAGATAGAAAGGAAAAGGGAAGGGTTGTCTGAGTTGGAAGCAACACCTGTTATATGCTGACAGCACTTTAAGGCTGTGATAAGACTCACTCAGCTGCTGCTCTTTTGGCAAATCCACCAAGGATACAAATAGCTGAAGGACCATAGCAGAAGAGGAGAAGACAGTATGCCATGTCTAGTACCATTGTGTTTGGGAGCTCATTTATTCTCCCACTGCAGCTTCAGGGAGAGTGGAGATGAAACCACTTCCTTGTCTCCCTTCTACGCCTGTGTAATGCCAACCAACACAGCACACTTGACGGCTGCCGCTGTGAATAATTTTTAAGGGTCTAATTGCAAGGTCTAATGAACACTCCATTCAAAAAACTAAACCTTATTCAAGAAACTAAAGCATTCACAATTCATAACAACATAACTTATTACAGGGTGGCCACATGGCCTTAAACAAAACATGTCATTCAGTACATAACACTCAGTATGTAACATGGCACACAGCATATATCATTGTATTCAGTATATAACATAGCATTTCTCCTCATCTTATACATTTTTGGGTGGCCAAAATCTTTGGGGAGGGATGGCTAGGTGTTGCAGTGAATTCCATCGGCCCTGGAATCAGGAGGACCGGAGTTCAAATCCAGCCTCAGACACTTAACACTTACTAGCCATGTGACCTTGGGCAAGTCACTTAACCCCAACTGCCCTGCCCACTCCCCTCCAAAAACCTCCAAAATGCAAAAAATAATAATAATAATCTTTGGGGAGTGAGCAGGTCCTCCTCACTCAGGTACTATTCAAAATGCTACTTGTATAGTCAGGGGGTCCCAGGCCAGGGTCTTCGCTAGCACAGTACATTCCCTGGGTAGCAGAGAATGTAACACGTTCCAACCCTAGGTCACAGTAGGTTACAATAACCTCAGTCAAAATAGAGTGTCCAAATCCTAAAAGTCTTCTTGGGGCTGGTGTTGGAAATGGGGACTGGAGCAGTGTTAAGACTTGCATTCTTTGGTTCATTAGAGTATGTGTGCACCTGAGAGTGCCAGGTGAGAGCCTGCAGTGGCAGTGTGGAAAGGACACACTTCCACCCCAGTGGCAGTGTGGGTTCATAAGCAGGCAGTTCTTTGCTCCTGCTCCATGTCTCAGCTCACTATGGAAGGGGCTACTCCACTCCAAATTCTCCCTGCTCCTGTCTGAGTCCAGGCACAGCAGGCTCCAAAGGCTCCTGCCTCTAGCTTCTGTCTCTGAGAAAACAAAGCTTAACAGGGCAACAATAATATTTAAGCACATTACCAGCCCCAGGAGCACCACCATCTCAATTCATTTTCACAGCCAGAAAGGCTCCTTGAAAACAGTTACTTAAAAGCTAAGCTGCCTTCCTGTGGACAGGTCCCCCTCCAGCAAGTTTACCTTCAGTGAGTTCTCCTCCCCAACAAGTTCCTGCTGCTGCTAGTTCTCTCAACGCTCAACACTCATTTTCTTCTTCATCTTCATTTTCTCTCTTCACACTCATTTTTCTTCTTCATGTGCATTTTTCTTCTTCTCTTGTGTTCTCTTTATACAGTTTAATTCAGCACCTGATTGGCTCAGCACAGAAGGGTGTGAGAGCCCACTGTGCCTAGTGCACAAAACTTGGCACCTGATTGGCCACAGCTGTGAATTACCAGAGTTCAAAGGAGATTAATCCTTCAGATGTTTACAATTTAGCATGAGCCTGATAAACTGAACTCCAAAAGAAAAGCAACAAAAATTCTATGTTGTGCTCACACCCAGCCCTTCCTCTCTCTTGCCCTTATTCCTTAAAACGCCACTTAGTGAGTGCTTTATCCTCTGGGGGCAACCTGAGATCATGTAGGCTGGACTGGTTTTTTAAGTGGGGCAGGAAGATCATTTGGTTTCCTTGACACTTGAGACATAAAAGGCCCAGTCCAAGGGGAATTAGAGTCAGTGGTTTTATCTGAACTTCTACTACCCTACTGGGAGTACCTATGACCTAGCATTGTATGTCAATTTCTCAACAGCATGCTGGCCCAGGTTCTAGATAACAAACGATGTTCTCATGCCTTCTGAGTCACCAATGGAGTGAAACAAGAATGTGTGCTTGCTTCCATGCCTTTTAGCATGATGTTTTCAGCCATGTTGTCAAATGCTTTCAATGAGTTTGAACACAGCATCAAGGTCAGCTACTGCATTGATGGTAAATTCTTCAACTCGAAAAGGTTATAAGTCAAGACCAAAGGGCAGGGAGTGTTGTTGCATGATTTTCTGTTTGTGGATGATTGTGCACTGAGTGCAGCCTCTCAAGCTGAGATGTAACAAAATATGGATTAATTGTCTGTTGCTTGTGCTAATTTTGGCCTAACAATTAACACCAAGAAAACACAGGTGCTCCTTCAGCCACCACTACACCATACATATGTGGAACCATCAGTTACAGCAAATGGAGAAGTTTTGAAGGCTGTGGCTAAGTTCGCTTACCTTGATAGGATACTTTCCAGGTATGTACACATTGATAATGAGGTTGACACACACATTACCAGAGCTAACTCAGTGTTTGGGAGGCTCCGAAGGAAAGTATGGGAGAGAAGAGTTATTAGACTGTAATGGTTATGGGATTTGAAGATCTTTCATGCCCCCTGAACTTACTGATGTAAGCAGGAAGGAGTGGGGCAAGAGGAAGCCGGAGCCAAGCTAGAGTCAGTACAGTGACTGGAAGCAGTGGCTGCGGCTGCGGCTGCGGCTGCGGCTGCGGCTGCGGCTGCGGCACAAACTCCTTTCTATTTTTGAGCCAGCCAGAATTTCTGCTAAGGATTCCTGCTGTAGACTTCCAGGGATGGGAACTGCAGGGGGCTGGAGCTTCTGGGAGCAAGCTGTGTGGATGCTGAGCAGTTGCTGCAAGGAAAAAAAGATCTTTGCCTGAGGTAGCCTATCCTGTTTTGAAGGCTTGAGAATGTGGGTGTTTACTACATTAACTACATGTGCCAACTTCATAACTACTGTGATGGCTTTGACTTTCTGGTTTGGGGACTCAGTTTTCTGCTAGTAACATCATCAATGTTCTAGCTATATCCCTCATATAGAGAGCCTGTTATGTTTTGTAATTAATAATTAATCAGCCTATTTATAGTTACTGCAGGTATTGCAAATACTGCATTGCTGATATATAGACTGACTGCCAAACTGAAGGTCTACAGAGCCATTGTGCTGACTTCATTGTTGTATGCCTGTGAAACCTGGATAGTATACCAGCTCCATGCCAAGAGACTAAATCACTTCCATTGAATTATCTTAGGAAGATTCTGAAGATCACCTGGCAGGATAAGGTACCAGACATTGAGGTCCTTACTGGAACTAAATTGCCAAGCATTAAAACTCTTCTTCAGAGAGGGCAATTCTGATGGACTGGGCATGTTGTTCAAATCCAAAATGTATGTTTGCCAAAAAGACTTGTTTTCTGGAAAACTCACACAGAGCAAGTATTTATGTGGTAGTCAGAAGAAGTGATACAAAGACACTCTCAAGGTCTCTCTGAAGAACTTTGGAATTGATTATGTGACATGGGAGACACTGCCACAGGACTGCCCAGCATGGCATGCCCATATCAGAGAAGGTGTTGTGCTATGTGAGCAAAGCAGAATTGAAACAGCTCAAGGGAAATGCAGGACGTGCAAATTTAGACTATCCAACTCAAATATTCACACGGACTATTTATACCCAACCTGTTGTAGAGCATTCCAAGTTCATATTGATCTGATCAGTCGCAGTGGGACACATTGAAACTTTTCTCTAGCATAGTGATGTATTTGGTCCTCTTCAAGAATGGAGGACAAGCAACCAACTACCTTCATGATGTAAATGGACTGATTTCTGTGGTTAGGAAAGGAGTAGTGATATCTGAATCAATATCACTGAATTCAATATCATTTTTAACTATGGAAATTGTGGGGGGGGGGCTTTCCCTCTTAACAAAACTGTTACTGCATTTTATAGTCCATGAGTACCTCGCTGCTTATTGATCTCTAAATCTGAATCATTGGAGTAGACTAAGTTAGACTTAGCCCAGGGGGAGTAATCTTAGGTCACAAATCCATCCATACTAGTACATGCACAAAACACACACATACACACAAACACAAATCCACACACACAAATACACAATACACACAAAGAAAACTACAAAGAATTCAGGAATCCTGCAGCTATATAGTTTCATCATAAAGTGGTATTATACTTCTTATTTTTTTGTCACATCCAATTCTTAGTAACCCCTTTTGTGGTTTTCTTGGCAAAAATACTGGCATGGTTTTTACCATTTCCTGCTCCAGCTCATTTTACAGATAAGGAAACTGAGGCAAACAGGATTAAGTGACTTTGCCCAGTGTCACACAACTGGTCTGAGTCCAGATTTGAACTCAGTTCTTTCCGACTCTAAGCCTAGTAATCTATATACTGTGTCACTAGCTGATTTATGGTATGATCTTATGATACTGGCAAGTAATGCAATTAGCACTGCTCCTGGAGTCAGGAAGACCTGAGTTCAAATTTGGCCTCAGATACTTACTGGCTATGTGACCCTGGGGAAATCATTTAACCCTGTTTCCCTCAGTTTTCTCATATATAAAATGAACAGGAAAAGGACATGGCAATATTCTCCTTCAAACAACTTTAACTCCTCAAATCAAATTTTGGAATAATAGAACCAACAAAAGTTCAGAGAGAGACATTTTTTCTAGCCTAAGACAATATAGGAAGTTGGCAGGAGACATCTATGATACTGGTGTGGCAGTTGGCCTGGCTGATGAGAGTTGTGAATAAAGCAGAGGGATAAGGGCCTTACCTCAGGATAGAAGATTTTACTGTACTTTAGAAGGTTTACTGTACTTGACCTCTACCAGCAGTGTAGAAACTAAGCCTAGCACCCAGTTAGCAAGAATGCTTAGTTAAATTGGAAGCTTTGCAATGCACAATTTTGATAGATTTGGCTATTTTCAGCAATGCAATCGTCTAAGACAACTATAAAGGCCTCATGATGGAAGATGCTATCCACATCCAAAGAGAGAACTATGGAGTCTGAGTGCAGATCAAAGCATATTATTTTTCCTTTTTTTCTCATGGTTTTTCCCTTTGATTCTAATTCTTCCTTACAACATGACTTAATGTGGAAATATGTTTAATATGATTATATGTGTTTGGCCTAGATTCGATTTCACGCTGTCTTGGGGAGGAGGAAGGGGAAAGAGGGGGAGAATTTTAAACTCAAACTCTTGTAAAGGTGAATGTTGCAAACTAAAAGTAAATAAATAAATATTTTTTTAACTAAAATAAAAATGTTTTAAATTTAAAAATAAAATAGATAAGCTAAGAGATGGCAGGATTTCTCCCCAACAACTGAACCCTAGGTGAGCTCCCCCCTGGCATTGAACTCCCCAGCAGTTAATCAGTTCTGTCTCTACCCAACAAAATGGAATTCTGTGGTTCTCCCCATCTGAAAGCTCACATGAATTCCCAAGGGGATAAATGGTCAAAGGACATAATCAAATAATTTTCCAAAGAATTCCAAACTAGCTGCAAACACATGAAAAATGGTTTCAATTCACTAGTAATACATTCAATGCAAGAACATGATGATAGCTAGCATTTGAAAAGAATAAGATTAATAATAATAAGTAATGATACAGGAACACAAACAAAAGTTATAGAAAAATGGAGACAGTAATTACATCATGAATTAGTGAGTCCAAGAACAATACATAGGACCAATTAATAACTATATATAAAAAAAACATAATGAGACTATATACCAGATTTTTTGTCTGTAACTAAAGCACATGTCACATTAGCAAAATAGAATAAGAAAAATATTAATGAACTAAAAATGCAATTTTAAAAATTAGAAAATCAACAAAAAAATAAGAGCTAAAGAAGAAATGTTGATACAAGAGATAGACAAAATTGAAAAACAAAAAGATTATAGAATTAATAAGTTAAACTGAAAACTAGCTCTTTGAAGACTAACAAAAAGCAATAAGAAAACTTTGTAGGAAATAACAGAAATATAAGTTTCATTCAAAATGACTCTGAATATAGCTGTGGTCTAGTGGTTAGGCTTTGACACTCTCACCACTATGGCCTGGGTTCGATTCCGGTCAGAGAACCATAAAAATGAAGAGGGTACGCACAAAGAGGGTTAGGGCTGCCTGAGACCCCAAAATACCAACATGCAGGGTCCTGCAAAAAGAATTCCACTCAAGCCTTCTCAGCCAAAGAAAAGCAAAGTTTATTGAAAGTTTGCCATTTTGGGTAGACTCTTAAGGAGCCTAGGTATCTGTAAGGCTTGCATTGCGCAAGCAGTCCAGAATGAGTCTGTGCTAGACCATTCTATGGTGCTCTCACACCACATGGAGGGAAGATGGGATTCTATATAAAGAAAGGTTGTGGAAGGAATCTAGGGGTGGTCTAGAGGAGGAGTTTGGGGAGGGTCTTCAGGAGGAGTCAGATGAGGTCAGACTCCAGTAATGAGTGATTAAGGGTTGCACCTGGAGACCACAGACAATGGTAGGCCAGGCCAGTTATAGGGTGGGAACTGAGCATCAAGGGTGGGAAACTCTTGGAACAAAGGAGGGCTAAAGACTTGGGCAGAGCCACAACTTAAGCCCATGACCTCTGGCAAATGCCTTCTGTGGGAAGATTCAAGGAGAGCTCAAGGGGGGAGCCCCAGAGCCTATACCTCAAAGATTCAAGGAGAGCTCAAGGGGGTTCCCAGAGCTGCACCTCATCATTAGGACTTGATGTCATATTAGATATTAAAAGCAATTTAGTACTGTTTGGGATGAAAAATATCCTTCATCCTTAATTTAGTGAAAAGAAATAAACACAGAGATCTCTTAGGATAAGAACAGGACTTTATTCTCTTCCCCCAGGGAGAAGAGGACGGTCTTCCCCATGACTCATCATGGAGAAGAGGCAAGTTACAAAGGATAGTGCTGGAATTTATAACCTAATTTAGTCAAGACCCCTCCCCGACTGTTTCCCCTCTCATTGGTGGAGAGGCATACTTCACCAAATACTTCCCCAACTGGGACAGCAAGGAAAGATAAGGGGAGGGTCCCACCAAGGCGGGAAAACAGACAAAGGAAGATAAAAGTGATTGGTAGAAGCAATTTGAAAAGTTCACCCCAAATTGAGAAGTTTTCACTCATCCCATACAGTACCATAACTCAAATAAGAGTTTTTGCTGAAAGAATCTAACTAGGAAGAAGAGGAAAATCATCTCAAAGACAGACTTCAGATGACTACAGGTTTCTTCTTCTAGAGAGTGGGATAGTAGTAGTAGCTCAGCCTACATCAAAAAAGAACTAAAATCAGGTCCTCAGACTCCATTACTGATGCGGGTGGGAACACCCTAGACTGCAACATTACTCTGATCACATTTCTTCCTCTTAGGAGATGACCGGCTGTGCCCTGAGTTTAATATATGTTTCTTTTTAATTATGTAATATTTTGTTAATACTTTATTTTGGTCTCTGGAATATTATTGTTCTCATTTTGCATCTTTCCCCCAAATTCTGTTAAATGCATCTTTTAAAAATAATAATTAAAAAATCAACATGAGAAAGTTCACCAGTTTAAAAAAAAAACTGAAGATATTCCCCTTGAACCATAATCTAGAAAACTGACAGAGCCTTCTCTCTATAATGGAAGTTTCAATTTGGAATCCACTATAGTGGTCTATGGATAGATTTCAGAGAGTATATAAATTTGGAATGGGGAAACATATATAAATTTTCACTAACCTCTAGTTGAAAGCTAGCATTTCCTTCAATTATTTAAAAAATATTATAGTAAGAAGGTGTCCATAGGCTTTATCAGAGTATCAAAAGGGTCTAAAACACAAAAATATTAGGAATCTTTACTCTATGGGGAAAAAACAATGTTATCAGAGAGCAGCAGTTCAACAAAGATAATACATTGCAGCTAATGACCAGAAGATGGCACCAGAGAGAAGCATTATCTAGACATAGATGCCCACCTGAGAACACAAAAGATCAGTTCCATGGAGACACCTGGCAGAAACTTAGTCTGATAACTGGCAGAACTACAGTAGAGGAGATGTGAGTTATCCCAGCCATGCATATTTCCAAGCCATCTGTTTCACCCACTATGTCTTGTTACACCTGTTCCTTGGTCACCCATATCCTCTATATGTGTGCCAGCTCCTAATGCTAGTTCAATAACTTGTGGAAGAATTTACCTGGGGAAAATCTTTCTCATCAGGTATCTCACTAAACTCAGTCCTGGGTCATAGTTTATATTTCATTTAAAATTTTGCCAAGTACTCCAAAAACTTAATTTGATTTACCAAAACAGCATATGAAACACTCTTGTTTATTTATACACAGCTTTTTAAAACACTTATTGTGTAAAAGGTAGTACACTTTATGATTAATGAAAGAATAAATGTAAAAAGAAGTGGTAAAGTTCAGTTTCAGAGTTGTCATCAGCAAAAAGTGTCACCCATTGTTTTCAATAGTTATTTGCTATCACTCTTGTTTTGTTTTGAAGAAATGGTTAATATAACTCATAAACATTTTCTAAGGAATTGATCATCATTAAATATCCTATTTTGGCCAACATCTGAATTAATCAAACAGACCACTTTCCTTTGCTTTCTGTGTTAGCAAGACATCAGAAACCAGTTAAGGCTGGAGATAGGATTCCCCCTTATCTTGGGAGAAAAACAGACATTCTGAGACCATAAAATGTAAATAGACCCTGCTCTCTTTGTTGTCAATTCACATTTATAACCAAGGAACTTCTTTCTCACATATAGATGGTAACAAATGGAAGTCATAAAGTTTTGTGACATGGTCATCCTGAATTGGGATGGTTCTAAAATGTACAAAAAGTCTTCTGATTCATCTGTTCATCAGTTAGGATGTAGCGTTCCTGACTCCTTATACAAGTACCACTAGCCTTAAGGGGGTAACAAATAAAGGTTGTAATTTTATATTACTATTTGTCTTTCTCCTTTAACCAAACCTTCGAAATAGGTTGTCAGAATTTTTGTTCATTATATAAGTTTATAAACCAAGAAGTAACACTTCTATCTTAAAGACTTGGCAGTTTTACTTTCTTTATTTTTTTCTTTTTTCTTTTTTTGGAGGGGGGAAGGCAAGGCAATTGGGGTTAAGTGACTTGAAGGTTATACAGCTAGTAAGCATGTCAAGTGTCTAAGGTCAAATTTGAACTCAGGTCCTCCTGACTCCAGGCCTGGTGTTCTATTCACTGAGCACCTGACTGCCCCAGTTTTACTTTCTTTTCAATTATTTTACCTTTTGTTCTCCTTTTTCAAAAAATTAATGAATCTGTACAAAAGTGTAATATTTTGGTGCTCACATGGGTTGTCTAAATATATATATGTGACATGGTGGTGGCATATTTTGATATAATCTGAATTATGATCTACTTCTGCAAAAAGAAGGCCAAGAGCAATGCCTAGAAGACCATCTTGCTACTGGGGGCCAGAGGAGGGAGAGGCAAGCCCAGGAGTTCCATTGAGGCTGGATGCTCTTTCTTTCAGTCTTTAAGATGAGTGTCAGGCAAGAACTGTAACTATATACTCCCATAAAATATTGGTAGCTCAGGAGTTGATATACTGAGAACAAAAGATGCTTCCCTGATCACTCTTAGTGGTGGAGTTCATCACTTTTAGCTTATATTTATGAGCTTAGTCCTTTCCCAATAAACACAGGTTATACAAAAGACCACCATAAATAATGAATAACAAGTAAACCCACTTATCCAAGCAAAATAGTAAACAAAAGTCAGGAAAGTTATATAGATAGAATAAACCAATAAATAAATGGATTTTTATTGCTGAGTTGTTTTCCAGTCATATCCAACTCTTCTTGACCCCATTTAGGGTTTTCTTGGCAAAGATACTGGAGTTGTTTACCATTTCCTTCTCTAGCTCATTTTACAGATGAAACAGCATTAAAGGACTTGCCCAGGTTCACACAGCTAGTATGCATCTGAGGCCAGATTTGAACTCACCAAGAGGATGGTTCCTGACTCTAGGCCTGGCATTTGATCCACTGTATCAGAGAGAGAGCAAGAGAGAGCAAGAGAGAGAGAGCGAGAGAGAGCGAGAGAGAGAGAGAGAGAGATGCAAGACTGAATTAACTCTTCAACTATTGAGGATCCTTTCCAATTTTAAAATTCTCTAGTCTTATGAGAGTGGTTGTATAATGTAGTCAAAAGATCATTACACTAGGAATTGGGAGGCCTGAGTTCTTCCACCTACTGGTTTTATAACCTTTGATCTTCAGTTTCCCCATCTGTAAAAATAAAGAGAGTAGAACTAAATGATTTCTTAAGTTTCCTTCCAGTTCTAGAGAATCACTTTTACCATTTTCCCCAGCACTATCGATTTGATTAGAAGCTACAGTATAGCACTCACTTTAGGACTTCTTTGTAATTAGAAGAGAAATTCCAGCAGCAGGAAAAAAAAAAAAAAACTTTAGAAAAAAGAGAATGGCAGCAAGAGTAAAGTAGATGAATTGTCCCCAGAAGTTACAATAGATGATTGAAAACAGTAGGAGTAATGGAATGACCTGCTGTCAGTCATGGTTAAGTTGATCCATTATTCTCTCCACATCCCTATGAAAAGACTAGAGGGAGGAGGGAGTAAGACGGTGTCCCAGATTAGATCTGCCTCAGCAGTTATAAAGGCATGAAATCTCCAAGTTTGAAGGCATCTCAGAAATCACACTAACCTATACTTGAACAAGAAATCCTTCTACAACAGATTGGATAAATAGTCCTACCTACAAAAAAGATCTCCAGTGATAGATAGAGAAGTCCATTTCTCTATCACTATACTTCAATTAACCAAGAAGCATTTATTAACCTCTTATTATGTGCCAGGAGCTGGGAATATAAAGAAAAACCAAGATTAATCCCTGCCTTCAAGGAGCTTACAATCTTTTTTTTTTATTTTATTTTAGTTTGCATCATTCATTTCCACAAGATTTTGAGTTACATATTTTCTCCCCATCTTTCCCCTACCCACCACCCCAAAACAACCATCCCAGTGTATTCCCCCC
>JAQQSV010006790.1:0-14187 GCA_028646515.1 Pseudochirops corinnae
AATATTTAAATGTATATTTTTGAAAGAAATATGCTGCATTACCAATGATTTTTATCAAGAATTTACTCTAATTTTAAACTAATTTACAGATTTATATTTACAGACTGACAAACCAAAAGTTGCTATTTGTTTTAAAAGAAAGAAAGAAAATTGAGGAGATGTTTTTAAAATTTTTAGACTTTTATTTCAGATCTGTTTGAATATATCCATTTGGTCCCCTCCACTCATCTGTGGGATTATTCACTTTGAGAAATCTAAGCTAATGGATCATTTAGCATAGCAGGTTATTGAGTTGATGAATGCTATGAAATATTACTTCTGGGATCTTTCTACAAAACAAAACTTGCAGAGGGAGATGTTCCCTACCCCTTTCCCACCCTGCAGCTGACAACAGCTTTAGTCCAAGAATGTACACGGCTCTCATAGCACCATTTTTAATGGCTTCTTAAGTCACCCTTCTTTTACAATACAAGCACAAATCCTCATTCTGTAATATTAACTGTAAATTTCTCATACAGCTCTTCTGGGTTCTATATCAGCCAAATATTTCTATCCACAGTGCATTTTACTTTTTTGTTTTTAACTAGGAAGCTCTCTTGGTTCAAATACTAAGTTTCTGAGATCAGTTGTTTTAACCTGTTGGGTTGAAATCTTGTTTGAGTAACAGATGACAGCTCCTTCAACTGCATGGTGCTGCTCAGGTGTTACTCTCCAGTCCGATGTTTCTCTGTTTTGCTACTTGGGAAGCATTTACTGTGGAAAGGTGGTTGTCTGCTTGTCTCTTACCATGATTGTAGTCTCTGTGCCCTGATTGTTTCCTGTGATGTGTGTTGTACTAGTCTTTTCTGTAATGTATCTACCTCAGGGTTTGAAAAAAGACATGTACTGCTGGGCGTGCCAAAAAGAGCACTTTTTGTTGGATGATGCATATGTGGGTGTGGGTGGATGTGGATGTGGGTGGGTGGGTGGGTGCGCCCGCCAGAGCATGCTTAAGTGTATGTGTGTTTTTGTTGGTTTGTCCTGCATGGGGGTCGTTCATGAAATTAACAGATATTTTGAGAAAATGTTGGTCAGTTTCCACATGCAATACATCTCCATCTCTCTCTCTCTCCCCCCCCTCTCTCTTTCTCTCCCTCCCTTCCTCCCTCTTCATTTTTCTTCTTGTTCTTTTTTCTCTCTTCATTCTCTCCTCTCTCTTTATCTATCTCCTTTTCTCTCTCTCCCCCTCTTCATTTTTCTTCATGTTCTTCTTTCTCTTCCTTCTCTCCTCTCTATCTCCTTTTCTCTCTCCCCCTCTTCATTTTTATTTCTCTCTCTCTCTCTCTCTTCCTTCATTCTCTCTTCTCTCTTTATCTATCTCCTTTTCTCTCTCTCCCCCTCTTCATTTTTCTTCATGTTCTTTCTCTCTCTCTCCTCTCCCTCTCCATCTTTCTATCTTTCTCTCTTGTTCTTCTCTCTTTTCTCTCCTCCCCTTAGTTTCTTCTGAATGAGCCTGAATCCATTACCGATTTTGATTATCTAGGGGAACAAAAAACAAAACCCCTTCAATCCCTGTGGCCAGTTTGAACACCCCCCCCCCCCCGCCATTTTATAATTTTGCGTTCTTTTCTGCGTTCAGTGTGTTTGCAGACTTGTGAACTTGCTACGTTGTATAGTTTTGATAACCGTGGTGTTATATCTTTTTATCTCTGTGCATAATAAAGATATATATATCAATTATTCAAAAGGCTCTAGTTTGTTTGTCGTTAAATGCCAACATCAGATATAAATTCTGTCTGTTCTTCTAAGCTGGTCCCCCTCGTATTTCTTCTCTCCATCTTCCAAGGGTTTAATGAAGGGAGAATAGAAGGGGAATGGAAGGACTCATCCCCAGAAAGAAAGTGGATAAGGAACAGTTTGGAAGCTTAGAAAAGCTTCTCCACTGCATAGAAAGGCACCTTGGAGGTTATCAAGTACAACTCCCTAATTTTACACATAAGGAAACAGAGAGCAAATGAAGGTAGCAGGTTTTGAACCCCAGACCTCTATTTAGTCTCTGAAGCCAGTCCTATTTCCATTGCACCATATAGCCTTACCTTTCTTCCTCCTGGTTCGGTGATAGAAAAGCCAGAAGGGAAAATGGGCCCACATAGTTATTCCTGAGTCTTGGTTGTTCAGTCTTTTTCCTTGACGCTGGTTCTGGTTCTGAAAAACAGTGCAGCACAGCCCGATTTGTCTGCCCAGACCTATCTCTGTCTGCCATGATTTATGCCAGCACTTTGGTTAATAGGGAAGACCATCAGAAAAGGGTCCATGTGGCATACGACCTGCCATCAGGTGGCCAGGCCACTGGAGGCCATTTTCAGAGAAACTGAAGAAAGGAAGCCAAGGTACCTCCTGTAGAGAGAACCCCTCTGTACAGCTCACATCCCTCCTTTACCCAGAATCCTGTATTTTTGTTTCTTTTTTTTTTTTGATGGGGGAAGGCAAGGCAATAGGGGTTAAGTAACTTGCCCAAGGTCACACAGCTAGTAAGTGTGTCAAGTGTCTGAGGCCAGATTTGAACTCAGGTCCTCCTGACTCCAGGGCCAGTGCTCTATTCACTGTGCCATCTCGCTGCCCTGATTTTTGTTTCTTTTAATGATTAATTGATTGAATGAATGATTCATTTGTTCATTCATTCAATCACACATTCAACCAGTGAGCATTGAATGCTTTTACTGACTGGCAGAGGGCAGACTGGACTTCTGAATCACTTTGTTATGTGTTGAGGTCAACATATGTAAAGCACTGTGTCAACCTTAAAACATTATCTAGGTGCCCGCGTTAGTGGTGCCCATAGTTATGGCCTCATTCCTTATTACTGTAGCCTCCTAATTGATCTCCAGTGCCCGTCTCTCCAGCGCATCCTCCATACAGCTTCCCAAGAGATATTCTTAAAGCACCCCCTACCTAAAGAAGTTTCAGTGGTGGACGTGGAATCAGGAGGACCTGAGTTCAGATGTGACCGTAACTAGCTATTGTGATCCTGGGCAAGTCACTTAACCCTAATTGCTAAAAAAAATAAACCCACAAACTTTCAGTGACTCCCTCCTGCCCCATATTTAGGCTTGGATACAACTCAACCAGGTACGTTCATCCTGGGGCAAACATTACCACTGACCCTTCAAGGGATAAAGCACTGGGCCAGGAATCAGTAAGACCAGAGTTCCTATCTGGCCTCAGACACATACTAGCTGTGTGACACAGGTGAGTCATCTAACCTCTGTTTGCCTCAGTTTCCTCATCTGGAAAATGGGGATAATTCTAGCACTTACCTCCCAGGGTTGTTATAAGTATTAAATGAGAAAATATTTGTAAAAATGCTTACCACAGTGTCTGGTGCATGGTGAGAGTTATGGAAAGGCTTGTTGCCTTTCTCCTTTCCTTGAGGACAACTCTGTACATGACTATGGATAAAATAGAAGCCCCTGTGTTTAGCATTTAAAACCCTTCATAGTCTGTCTCCAGGCTAACTTCCAGGCTCTTCATTGTCTCTTTCTCTCTCTCTCTCTCTCTCTCTCTCTCTCTCACACACACACACACACACACACACACACACACACACTTTGCACACTCTCCGTCAAATTAGACAACCTGACACAATCCACATTTCCTATGTACAAATTTCCCTCCTCATCTCCCACCTCCATGCCTTTGTCCAGGTTGTTCCCTATACCTGAAATGTTCTCTCTTCCCATCTCTACCTCTGGTGTGTTTCCTAGGCTTAGCTCAATTGCTATCTCCCTTTCCTGTACCTTCTCTCAGTTACTGACCCCCCTAAATTACCATTCTTATTTTGTGCCTTGCCTATATTTATCCATCCATACTTACGGTGCACTCCCCAGCCTCCACAAGGAGAGAGATTGCCTCAAGGATTTTTTTGTTATCTCTGGGGCTTAACTTAAAAATCACGATGCTGTTAGCTTAAGAATTACTCATTGAACATTCATTCATTTATTGATGTTTCATTTTTTCCATTCTGTTTTTGTAAAACATAGCTTACTTGTCAAACTTTTTCATCATTTTTATTGTTACATTTATATATTATATTATTCTATTTTTGTCTTTACTTTGCTAATCCCCCCGTCTCTTTCCCCTCCCTGTGCATGCACACACACACACACACACACACAGATGCACACACACACACATGCGCACACACACTCTGCTTATAAAACTTTCAGTGTAACAAATCATATTCATTTGGTGTTGAGGATTTTTTTTTAAACACGTGTCTTAAAAGATCTATATTTTTAATAATCTGAGGAATCAAAACTTGATTGATGGCTGATTTGAAGAAAACCTTTTCTATCCTGTTGCACGTTACAGCATATAATTCCATACTCCTCTTCCCTTCACTCCAGCAAACATCAGGATATAGAAACTCAGAACATGGAACATGAGCTAAGTGAACACCATTTATAGAGTGTTGGTTTCTTCTCGTCATTTGTGAATGATATAAGCTTTCTGGAGAGTGAGGAAACGCTGCTAAGTGCCAGTTACAAGGAAAACACAGACCAGGCCTTGCTTCCCTGGTTTTTTCTCTTTTTTAAAGAAAGAGAATGAAGCCTGTGCCGAATCCCAAATGTCACGGAACAGCCCCATGGCTTGGATAATTTTAATAAATGTCTTTTTGGTCCTTGTTAATCCAGCCCTGGAGAGAGGAAGCTGTCTGATGCCTTTTGTCCCCACACTTGGCCCTCAGAGTTACTGATCCCACACGGGGCTTCATTTCACTTGCAGGATTTATCTCACACTTGCTCAGATGACATCACCTCCTCTTCCTCCCAAGGTCACAGCTTGAACCAATTTCTAACAGGTTTCTCCATTTACAGCCTTGGGATTTAACACCATCTTTAGGGAGGGTGAGTAGGGATGGTACCTGGCCTGCCTCAGAAAAGAAATGCAAAGGTTCCATTTCCATCAAATTCAACTCCCCCCTGCCTCTTTCCTCCCTCTCTTCCTCTCCCTCAGCTGACATTTATTAAGCACTTACAGTATGCTGAGTTTGGGGATTATGAAGCCAAAAATCAGTCATCCTTTGCCCTTGGGGTACTTACATTCTTTGGGAGAGGATATAATCGGCACATGGATAATATACAAAATACAGTATAATATACAAAATACAGTATATGTCCTATAAGATGGTAGATTTGACTCTTAAAAACCATCTAATCCAATCCCTTAATTTACAGATGAGGAAACTGAGTCCTAGGGAGGTTGCATGAGTTGCCAAGGGTCAAACATTGGAGCTAGTCAGTGAACAAGCATTTATTAAGTGCCAAGCAGCTGGGGATGAACTGAAAGGCAAAACACAGTCTCTGTCCTCAGGGAGCTTGAATTCTAATGGTGGAGACAAGATGCAAAAATTGTATGTGGGAGATATATACATAAGTCAGGATTTGAATCCAGCACTCTATTCATATCTACCCTATTCATACTTTGTGTGTGTGGGTGTGTGTGGATGGGTGTGTGGAGTGGTGTGTGTTCACTTGTACTCCCAACTTTCCTGTTTAGCTTTCACAATCATGCAGCCGTCCCTAAGGCCCCAGCCAGCCCTGAGCCTTCCTCCCTGTAGGGCATGGCCTCCCTAAAGATGGCACCTCTGCTTGGCCCCCACAAAAAGAAACAGAAGGAAGGTATTTGTTCTGGTCTTTGGAAAAAAAACAAAATAACTTTGCTTCAATAAAGGTCCCAATTAGAAATTTGGGTGGAGCTGCTTTTTTCTGCTCTGTTCCTTATTCTAGTTTATAAACTATCTGTGACACAGTTCCTTTAAGGAACAGGCTGTGCTCTCAACGAGTCATGAAATGATGCTGAATTTTAAAAGGGAAAAAAAAATCCCACATAAATTCTCTTTTGATGGAGCGGGAAAGCCGAGGGAGGAGGCACCTGGATGGTAACTTTTTTAAAAAAATAAAAACCAAAAAGAATAATAAAACCCATTTGTTGAGTGAGGATCGAAGCTTCCCATGTCTTTCATCAGAAGCACAAGGGTCCTTAGCACCAGCTCTTTGAGGCCAAGAACAGTGTCTGCAGAGAAATGACTTTTTTTAAAAAAAATTTCATTTATTTTTAATTTATGGAATAAAACAAGTATTTCCATTACACAGCATGATACAAAAGATGATTGCACATGAAACTACAAATCCATTACATACAACTTACTATTCCTTTTAAATATACAGCAAAGTTATCATGTAAATTTCTTTTTTTTCTTTTTCCTTCTTTTTTTCTCGACTGACCAGCGAATGAGCAAGACCTTTCCCCCTAAGTGGAAAGTGGGACATCAAATAAAAATGAGACTAATCGACCCATTAGCCTGAGAAAGGAACGTTTGGGAGAGCAGGGGTTTCAGAGGATTTTTGCTATTTGATGCTGTTTCTGAGGCAGACAGTGATCTTGAGAAAAGGTAACTTGATAAGCGTTGCCAATAGAGGGAAAGAGAAACCTGCCTTTCAACACAGCCAGGCCCCGGAGCATTTTGACTGGCTGGATTTTTCCCTTTTAGCTTTTCACCAAGTGCCAGGAGGGGTAACACAAACAGCTGTTGTCACTGTGAGGAAGCCGTAAAGGCAGGTCAGGGGAGCAGTGGGAAGGGGCAGTAAGGGACCCCGAGTCGCTCCTCTCTTCCACATCCTGGAGATGAACTGAGTTGAGAATCGGGTCCTGGAAAGAGCCCTAGACTGGGAGTCAGAGACCTTGGGTGCAGATGCTGTCTCTGTAGCTTAACTGCCTGGGTCACTCTGGGACACAATGCGTCCTCTCCCCAGGCCTCAGTTTCCTCACCTGTAAAACAGGAGGATTAGACTCGATGGCCTCTGAGGTTCTTTGCCATTTCTAGATCTCTGATCCTCAGTGTCCTAATCTATAAAAATTAGGAGACTGGATTTCAAACTTTTCCGCAGTTTAAATAAAACCTTTGGCAGAACCCTGCTAAAGGTTCGTAGTTTTGTAGTTATTCAGTCATTTCAGTCATGTTTGACTCTTTGTGACCCTATTTGGGGTTTTCTTGGCAAAGATACTGGAGGGGTTTGCATTTTCTTTCTCCAGCTCATTTTACAGATGAAGAAACTGAGGCGACCAGGGTCAAGTGACTTGCCCAGGGTCACACAAAAGGTTGATAGTTAGGATTGTATGATCTGGTACAAAGAATTGTAATAAAATCCTCTAAAATTATTTTTAATTCCTATTAACAATCAACATAAGGTTCATTGACAACCGCAGCAAAGTTGGGAGTGATCCAGGTTCTCTTGAAGCACGATTTGAGACATTCTATGAAGGGTAGTTCTTACCTCCCAGCAACCAAGAGGATGAATGTATGTGACACACTTTACATACCTTGTTTGACTGTTCAGTCACTATTGTCATACTGGGTTTATGGTGGATTTATGAGATAACATGGCCCAAGGGCCTTGAAGGATGAGAAGGTGTAGCTGGGTTGTGACCTGCTCTGCCTGGCAGACACATGCATGGCTGGTTCAGGCCTGGGGGAGGTTTCACAGTTGACTACTTTCCACTGGTTTTCCTCAGAGTGTGTGGAGAGCTTGCCAAATCAGTTCAGAGATGTTTTTGATTACAGTTTCAAGCCCAGAACTCTGGCCCCTCTGAGCCTGGGGTTTTTCCAGTTTTGCCAATAGTATAGTTATCTGATGCTGAGAATGAGCAAAGGTTGACCCTTCAGTGTTTTTATGGAAGGAACATGCATGAAGCACCTATTATGCACAGGTTTTGTCTAGATCTGTGATTTTGTAAGTATTGGGAATTCCTTTTATGAGGAAACTGCCTACCAGCGCAAGCTGCCCCATACTCCACCTTTCCAGCCTTCGGACACTTTACATCCCCCATGTACTCTGAAATCCAGTGGCACTGACCTCCTGACTGTGTTTTTTTTAATAGGAAACTCCATCTCCTGACTCTGGGTGTTGTCACTGGCTGTGCCCCCTGCCTGGCATGCCCTCCCTCCTCATCTCCACCTCCTGACTTTTCATACTTCCTTCAAGTCTCAGTTAAGATTCCACCTTCGTAGCTTGTTTTTATAAAGTTGTTCACATGTTGTCTCGAATTAGACTGTAAGCTCCTTGAGGGTAGGGGCTCTGCCTTTTACCTTGTTTTATATCCTCACAGTAAGTGCTTAATTAATGTTAACTGACTGAGTGACTGACAAATCAACAATTGTAGTGTTAGCGGAGTTTCCTGGGGCACCGGGAGAAAAGTAGCTTCCATGTTAAAGGGAGGACCCCAGCCCCACAGAATCTAACTCTGTCCATGTCAGCATCTGTCCCTGCTTTTGCCTCTCTTTGCATCCCCAGCTCTTGGCCTAGTGCCTGGAACACATAGTGGTGCTTCAGAAATGCTTGTCCATTGATTGATCGATGATTGTTTCTTGACCAATATGATATAAAGCCAAGAAGTTAGCAAACATTTATTATCTGTACCTGGGACTTAAGTGCTAGTGATATAAAGACAAGGCCACTGTAGTCCCTGCCCTCAAGGAGCTTACAATCTACACCTAAATAGGCATGTACAAAACACCCACAAATTATAGTAGCTGTCATTCATATGGGCCTTTAAGATTTTGCAAAGTTTACATCTTGATGTAATTTTATCATCACAACAATCCTGAAAGATAGGTGCTATAATTATCCCCATTTTTCAGATTAAGAAACTGAGGCTAAATGATTCCCCCCCCCCCCAACCCCGGGGTAACACAACTATTAAATATTTGAGGCAGGGTTGCAAATCAGGTCTTCTTGCCTCTGAACCAGCATGCTCTCCGCTAACCTAGGCTGCTTCTCTAGACACATGGTCATTTTGGAAGGGAGATGCTATTGGCAGTTGGGGGCGATCCAGGAAAGATCTCAGATAGAAAGTGGTGCCTTTGAGCTGAATCTTAAAGGAAACCAGGGAATTTGAGAGGTAAAGGTGAGGAAGCAGTAAGCTTCAGACATAGGGCAGCTGTAGTATCCAGTGCTGGGAGAAGGAGACCATGTGTGTAGATAGATAAGATAGACAGTAGGGCAGGGAGAAACGTGTAATAAGGCTGGAAAGGTATAAATGCACCTGGTCGTGAAAAATCTTTAAATTCTAAAGAGGAAGCCACTAGGGTCTGGTAAGTAAGTAAGACAGGGAAAGAGTTAGACCTGGGTTTTAGGCAAATCGTTTTGGTAGTGGTGAGGAGGATGGATGGAAGGGGGGGAGTCTTGAAGAATGGAGCCCAGTTAGTAGGCTATTCACTGATCTAGGGAAGAGGTGATAAGGGCTTGAGCTGGGTTTTGTGAGCAGAGAAAAATGGATGTGGGAGAGGTGTTTGTTGCGGAGGTAGAAATGGTCAGATTAGCAACTTATGGTACGTGAGGGATTGAGGATGATCCTGAGACTGCGAACCTGGAGAGGTGGTGGTTCTTGACAAAACAGGGAAGGAAGTTGGGAATCAGGATAGGCTTTGGGGCAAAGAATGAATTCTGTTTGCACCCACTGAATTTTGAGATTATATCAAATATCCAATTGGAAATTTTAAATAGGTATTTAATAATGAAGGACTGGAGGCAATGATGTCCTGGAAGATGTTGAACAATCGGCTGTTGGGGGGTGGGGGAGGAGCAGGGACAATGTGTATGATTATTTTTAAATTTAATCCGTGCTATTAAAACTTTTATTTTTAAATTAATTAATTGCTTTTTTTGTTTTCAACACTGACTTTTATAAGATTTTGAGCTCTAAATTTATCCCCCCCTCCTCCCCAAATGGCATGCAATCTGATGTAGGCTATATACAACATCACTTTCTTAAAATTAGACAATTCACAAAACAATAAATCAAGCCTTAATTTGTATTGTTTGAGATATAAATGTTCACACTGCTCTTTCAAGCAGATATGTGATGGCTCTAGAATGCCTCTGACTGGGGCTCAGCAAAGAGCTAGATCTGGGAATCTTCACAGAGATGATCATCAAATTTATAGAAGCCATAGAAGAGAAAGGAAGAGGCCCCAGGTTCAAGTCTTCATTTAGAGGCCAAAACACGACCAAAACACTCACGGCCTTCTCTCCCTGCTGATTCGCTCGGCTCCTTTGGCTCCATTGTCTAATAGGTTGGTTCAGACCGGGCATGTCCCGTGTCTTTGTCCCTCTTTGGGCCCCATGCCTGACTCTCTGGACTTTCCCTGCCATCTCAATATCCCTGTCTTTAATCCTAAATTGCAGGTGAATCATCCATCTGCAGTGGTAGAGGGAGTTTCCACACTGAGAGTTCCCTGAACTAATGTAATGAAGTCACAAGTCCAGACCCTTCCCTTGTCTCTACCACCAGGACTAAAAAATTAAGTGAGAATCTGGTTAAGATATAGGAGGAGTTCAAACAGAGTTTTGTGATAGATTCCAGAAGGATGGAGGGATCAGAGAAGGTGGAAGAATTACTGAAGGTAGTAGGTGGGTGAAGCCTGGAACAAAGAGGATCTTGGAGGCAAAGATGCAGAGGGAGCCCATTCCAGGGATGGGATGCAGCCTCCCCAAAGGCACGGCGGCAGTCAAGGGCAGAAGGGGATCAGAGAACGGGGAGTAAGCCAATCTTACTGGAGCTAAACGCACCTTAATTCGATTTCACAATCACTTCTATGCCTGCCATATGCCAGGTGCTGTCCTCATCTCTAGAGCAACAAAGCTAGATCAACATGGGTCCTACTTGATTGTGTCCCCAAAATACAAACTCGATTACATTGATAACAATCAGTCAGGGAAGCCTAGGATCCAGTGAGGGGGAGAGTAGACAGAATCAATACTCTGGTACCAGGAAGGGTGAGATGAAAGCAAAGGAAGGTCCACCAGAGGTGTCAGGAGACATCTGGGTGGGGAAATATCATTGTGAGGAGTATGTGGAGGTCGGGCGAAGCTTCATGGAGGAGGCAGTGGGCGAGTGGGGCTCTGAAGGATGGGAAAGATCCCGGTAGATGCACATGGGCAGATGGGGGGGCCAGCTAGGAAATCTGACAGGGGAGCGTTGATATATCACTGTGAGTTCCTAAAATGATATCTTTAACTCGTATTAAAATGTGAGCTTGTTAAGAGCAGAGTCTGGCTTCTTTCCTCTTTGTACCCTGAGCACTTACGCAATTCTTTGCCCATGTCAGTGTTTAATGGATATTTTCATTCATTAATCATTCATTCATTCATTTGTTCTAGACGTGGGGAAATGTCATAAACGTCCTTTCCAGTTTAAGTCCTACGATCTTTTCCATAAAATCATTAATTAGTGCTTTAATCAACACATCATGCTTAATTAGCATAATTAACTGTGTTGTGCGGGTTTTGAGAATTGTATGTTAACTATATAGTGCTAATTAATTGAATTGGCTAATTAATTATAGAGAATCCGAAGACGGGAGGAGAGAGCAAAGAGAAGGGGGGGATGGAGGTCATGATGGGAAATGAAGGGACGTATCATGAAATCAAATTGTGGACTGAAGGTCAGCTGAGGACTCTGGGTGCTGTTCAGTAGGTTATAGGGAGTCCTCAAAGGCTTTTGTAAAGGGGATCAATGTCATCAAAGCCAGACATTATGAGGATTCCTTTGGGGCATTGTGAGCAGCGGGGAGAAGAGAGAAGAAGGTGGAGGCAGCAGAGGGATCTCCCACCTGGGGAGTGTGAAGGAGAAATGAGCCCTCATCCAGCTGTGATGGAGAAGAGGCCCATGTCTGTGCACATACACATATGTAGATATATTTATACACGTGAAAGGCAGTGTGGTACAGCGGGCAGAAAGCTGGCCTCAGAGTCAGGAAGACATGGATTAGTGTCCTCCCTTTGGTGAGCCCTGGCTGTGTGACTCTGAGTCTGTCCCTCACCCCTTTTCTGTGTTCTCTTAAACGCCAAGTAACAGAGGAGGTTCCAACTGGCATCAGCGGAGGGGATTTCCTCACCAGGGAGTTTACTCTTCCAGTGAAATCCCACATCTGTCACTATCCCTATATTCATTTTCTGGGTCTTTTCCCCCTTGTTATGGTCATTGTATTTGGAAGCTGATTCCTCCTCCCCTCTATAGCATCTGAGTTGTGCAGAATCCCAAGGAAAAAAAATAATTTTTTTTTAGGACTTCTAGCAGAGGCCTTGGTCCTCCCTGACGAGAACAGCCCAAAGAGCAAAGCAAAGGTGTATGGTGGGCACTGGGAGGCGGCTGTGAATTTGTGCAGAGGAGATGGTGCCTGGGGCAGAAAGTCTGAATCTTGGGAATTGAGAGTTTTGCTCCCCAGGGCAAATCACTTCACCCCTCCCAGCCTCAGTTCTCTTATCTGTAAAATAGGGCTGACAATGTCCTTCAAATTACCCAAGGCAGTTGTGAGGCTCAAATGTCATCCTCCATATGTAATGCTTTTTAAACTTTTCTGTGCTATATAATAACAATAATGAATGATTGCAAGCGTTAGGATAGCACTTCAGGGTTTGCAAAATGCTTATAAATATTATCTCATTTGATCCTCAAACAGCCCTGAAAAGGTGTTATTATCCCCATTTCACAATTGAGGAAACTGAGGCCAGCAAAGGTTAAGTACTTGACTTGCACAGGGTCACCCATCTAGTAAGTGTTTGAGGCTGGATTCGAACTCAGGTCTTCTTGACTCTAGGGTCAGGGCTCTTATGCACTAACTCTGTGAGGTAGGTGCTTCCCATTTTGCAGATGAGGAGACCGTGGCTTTGAGAGCTTAAATAATGTGCCCATGGTCACTCAGTCAGTGTCAGAGGAGAGGATTTGAACTCAGGACTTCTTAAGCCAAACTCAGTGCTCCATTCTCTACAACCATATCCTTTGCTGCTCCTTTGAGCCTGTCTGTAGTTCACCTCCCTCCTAGGGGCAGCTAGGTGGTCCAGTGAAAAGAGGATGCTAGGCCTGGAATCAGGAAAGACCTGAGTTCAAACTCAGCTTCAGAAATAGTTGTGTGACCCTGGGCAAGTCACTTCACCTCTGTTTGCCTTAGTCCACTGGAGAAGGAAATGGCAAATGAGGCCATTGTCTTTCCCAAGAAAACGGTCCGGACAGTCTGCTCCGCAAGGTCACAAAGGGTCAAACACAACTGAATGGCTGGAAAACGACAATAACAATTCTCGACTCCAGGCAGCTGCCTACAAGACTCTTGACTTCAGAAAACCAGTTGGGTCCCACAGTGGCCCGTTCGGTCCAACCCAATTCAGCAGCAGCTGTTCAGGGCCTCTCATGCTCCCTGCTTGTGATGCAAATCCATCAATCAGTGTTTATTAAAAGAATAGAGGCAGGGCAGAGCCAAGATGGTGGCATCGGAGCAGCAAGGTTCCGTAGCTCCCACATAGCCACCTCAAATACCCATAAAATATGAATCTAAACAAATTTTAGGGTTCCAAAACTCACATAAAAATACAGAAAAACACATCTCATGCTGAAGGCAGCTCAGCAGGAAGGGCTCACTGCAGCAGCTGGGAGCCAAAACCAGCCCAGCCTGAAACCGAGGCTTGGCCCCGGGGCAGCCAGGATAAGCCCCAGCTGGAGCCTTTAGGAGAGCAGATCTGCAGCAGCTGTGGCAGTTTCCAGAATTATCAAGCCATAAGAAACAAGGACTAAGTGAAAGGTCAGTGGAACTCAGCTAAAGTTGGGGGAGAAAAGCAGTCTGGCCAACCTGCCTCTGGGGCAAGGAAGCGGCAGAAGCAGCAGCCCTGCAGCCGCCTCTATGTGGCTGCTTCAGAGCTCCCAGCCTGCAGACTGCAGGGGGGCCAAGAAATCTTTCAGAGGCTAAGTGCTCTTGCGTTGAGTGGCCTGGATCCAGATCATGGTCTTGGGTGGTGGTCCTGGGGTGAGTTTTCAGTGAGCTAAAGCTGGTGGGGGCTGCAAAAAAACAGCAGCCCCCTAATAGCTCTGGCAGCTGCGAAAACCCCAGTGATTTGGGACAGAGCTTTCCCCTCTGGAGGCAGAGTTCCACAGAGCTAAAAAATCAAGTAATTCACTGGCCAACATGAGCAGGCAAAGGAAGCAAAGTAAGAACAGCAACCGAACTTTAGATTCCTTCTTTGGGGACAAAAAAGATCAAAGCATGGAATGGGAGGAAGACAACACAATCAGAACTCCCGCACCAAAAGCTTCCAAGAAACATGAAGACTTCCTACAAGCCATAGATCAGCTTAAGAAGGATTTTGAAAACCAAAT
>JAQQSV010006791.1:0-14187 GCA_028646515.1 Pseudochirops corinnae
CAGGAGGTGATCGGTGAATTCTTTCAAGTTCTATTTTGGTCTCGGGTTCTAGAATATCTGGGCAATTCTCCCTGAGAATTTCTTGAACGATGCTTTCTAAGTTATGTTTTTGATCATGGCTTTCTGGTAGTCCAATAATTTTTAAGTTGTCTCTCCTGGATCTGTTTTCCAGGTCAGTGGTTTTTTCAAGGAGATATTTCACATTGCCCTCTATTTTTTCATTGGTTTGGATCTGTTTGATAGTATCTTGATTTCTCATGAAGTCATTTGCTTCCATTTGCTCCTCTAATTTTGACAGAGTTATTCTCTTCAGAGTGCTTTTGAGATTCTTTCTCCTAGAGCATTTTTCATATGCTTATAGATATCTTTAATTTCTTCCTCTGAAAACTGCTTGCTCATATCCTTTAACCATTTATCAATTGGGGAATGACTTGTATTCTTATGAATTTGACTAAGCTTTCTGTATGTTTTAGAAATGAGGCCTTTATCAGAGATGCTAGTTGTAAACTCAATTTTCTGCTTCCCTCCTCATTTTGGTTACGTTGGCTTTGTTTGTACAAAAACTTTTCAATTTAATGTAATCAAAATTATTCATTTTGAATTTCATAATGCTCTCTATCTCTTGTTTGGTCATAAATTCTTCCCTTCTCCATAAATCTTACAGGTAAATTATTCCTTATTCCCCTAGATTGCTTACACCTCAGCTTTTATATCTAAATTGAGAAGCCATTTAGTCTTTATTTTGGTATACAGTATAAAATATTAGTCTATGCTCAGTTTCTGCCATACTGTTTTCCGTTTTTCCCAGCAGGTTTTGTAAAATAGTGGAGTCTTTGGGTTAATTGAACAGTAGGTTACTATAGTCATTGACTATTGTGTTTTCCTTCAATTCTTTTTAAATAGATCTATGCTTTTACTGGTACAAGTACTCCCTCCCCACTCCCACTTCCCAAAGAAAATGGCAGTTCATTACACATTCACATATTCTAATCCTGGAAAATTCTTTTTCATGCCCTTCTCTATGTACTTCATGGGATCCCTCTACAAATTCTTCACTCGGGGTGCTCCATCTCCTGTCTCCATGACTTGCTTTGCATCCTTTATGCTTAGGATACTCTTCCTCTTTTATTCTGCCTCACAGAATCCATCCCTTTCATTAAGAAACAGCCCAAGTGCCACCTTCCTCATGAAGCATTCACTCCTCCTCCTTTTCTGGGTGCTCTCATTCCTTAACTACCTTGCATTTAACTACTTTGAATTTATTGATATTTATTCTTTATATTAATTTTGTCCATCTATCTGATCATTATCTTTTTATCTATCTTTTCTGCCTCCCTCAATAAAGTATCAGCTCTTATAACAGTACTGGGACTGTATCCCAAATGATAAAAAAAGTAAAAGGAAAAGAAAAGGACCTATTAACATCAACAGGTATTTATAACAGTTCTTTTTATGGTGGCAAAGAATTGAAAATTGTGAGGATTCTTATCAGTTGGGGAATGGCTGAACAAGTGGTATATTGATTCTGATGGAATATTATTATATTCTAAGAAATGATGAGCAGGATGCTTTAGAAAAACCTGGGAAGACTTACATGATCTGACTCAAAGGGAAATGAACAGAACCAAAAGAATATTATACATAGTAACAGAAACATTGTGTGATGATCACAGGTAAATGATTTATTCTTAGTAATACAATGTTCCAAGATAATTCCAAAGAACTTACGATGAAAAATGCTATCCATATCCACAGAAAGAACTGAGACTTTGGATGCAAATCTAAACATACTTTTTAAACTTTCCTTATTTTTCTTGTTTTTTTTTTTTAACATGGGTAAAATGGAAATATTTTGCATGAGCACACATATATAATCTATATCAAATTGCTTGTCTTTTTGATGAAGGGAGAGAAGAGGAAAGGAGAGAGAAAATTTGGAACTCAAATGGTTAAAAAATTGATGTTAAAAGTTTTCATTTAGGGGGCATTAGGTGGTGCAGTGAATAGAGCACCAGCCTTGGAGTCAGGAGGACCTGAGTTCAAATCTGGGCTTGGATATTTAACACTTACTAGCCTTGTGACCTTGGGCAAGTCACTTAACCCTAATTGCCCAGCCTTCCTCCCTCCAAAAAGAAAAAAAAACAACAACAAAAAAAGTTCTCATTCACATGCAATTTAAAAAAAGGAAAAAAATGAATGTAAAAAAATTGCACATCAGTACTTTGCAACTATGGATTTTTTTTTTCATTCTTTGTATTTCCCTTACCTACTACAGTAAATGGCACATAGTGAGCATATAATACATGTTGTTGATTTATAGGTACTCTACATAATGTGCTAAAGTTCTTTTGTTTATTTCTATATTATTGAGTGCCATATAGCACTGAAGCTATTTATATCTTAACTCTCAATCTTCTCAATATGGCCTGGCTTTCTTCTTTCTGATTATGCCTCTCCTGAATAGTGTCATTCATATATCTCAAATGAGATTGCCTTTCTTTTGTCCAGAATCATGAAGTTGATGCTCCTGTTGCTTTCTGTACCATAGAGATCACATTTGGCATATTGTATTCTAGGAGCCAGTTGTAGGATAGACACTGGCAAACTGGACCTCATATACTAAAGTATGAGTAAGAGAGTAAGGTGACTCAAAAGTGTTATTTATGATGGATTGAAAGGATTAGGGTAACCTGGAGAAAGGAAGATTTAAGGTGGATATAAATGTTTACTTTAAATATTTAAAGGGCTGTCATATGGAAGAGAGAGCAGACTTATTTTGTACAGTCACAAAGAAGCAAACTAAGATCAATAGGTGGAAGCCACAGGGAGATAGATTTCAGCTCAATAAAAGGAAGAACTTTCATTCAATGAACATTTATTCATCAGCTACCATGATATGATAGCATTAGATTGAGGGAAAGAATATTAAAATTACATAAAATGCAGGCCCTGACCTCATGGAATTTATAGAATAGAAGAGATGAGAATAAAAAAACAGAGAAGTAAGCTACATTATGAGGTCCTCTATATCAGGTGTTTCAATCATGTCCAACCCTTCATGACCCCACTTGGGGTTTTCAAGGCAAAGATAATGGCCATTTCCTTCCTCAGCTCATTTTATGGATGATGGAACTGAGGTGAACGGGGTTAAGTGACTTGCCAAGAGTTATGCAGCTAGTAAATGTCTGAGGTCAGATTTGAACTCAGGTCTTCCTAACTCCAGGGCCAGCACTCTATTCACTATACCACCTTGCTATAGTATTCAAGCAGAGGCAGAGGGGAAAAAATAAAGAACCACATAAGAGGTGTTGTACAGGGAACTGATGTGTCAGGAAGGGGCTGGATCAATGACTGCTCAAGTCCTTTCCATCTCTAGGATTCTAGGGCTATATCTCTCAAGAATTCATTCCTTTGAACTTAAAATTATAGTCTTAGGATAAGGGATTTAGAACTAGGGAGTGATGATGATGGTGATAATGACGATGATGACGATAATGATGATGATAGAAGGAAAAGTAGAAACGTTCAACCCAACACTGCAAATTGTAAAAACATAAGCAATAAATGCATATTCCTGGGAAGATGTGACCTTATGGGTAGAATTATATATCAGAAGTTCACTCTCTTTTATAACTCCACGAATAACAAATGCACAAACAATAAATCCAGACCTCAAAACAGCCTTGAGAATTCAACAAACTTGTAAGCAAATATAACCTCACCGTATATAAAACTACTGTCCATAGTCAAGTAGATGTAGCATTGACCTATAAAGCTATAAAAGTAACATTTTAATAGGTATCACCCCACTGAATACTCATGCTCTTCATGCTCTATGGAATAAAGAAAAGCTTTCATAACATAGAGACCTAGCACAAGAAATTAAAAAAAAAAAAACTTGGCAACAGGATGGAAAGCATGCTATATCTGTCATTCTGTCAGTTATTGGAGTTACTCAAATATGCTTTCAGTAAGCCTGACTTCCAGTACTTCAAAGCTTTTCATAACCTAGCCCCCTCCTGTCTTCACAGTTTTCCTACACCTTACTCCCTGACAAAGTATTCTTCAATCATAAATACTCACCTCCAGCCTGCTCCAGTGACAAGAAATTCCATCTCTCTGCTTCGGGCATTTTCTCTGGCTGACTGTCCCCCATTCCTAGAATGCTCTCTCTCCTCTGCTCAGAGTACCGACCTCTGTGGCTTCCTTTAAGTCACAACTAAAATTCCATCTTTTACTGGAAACCTTCCCCAACCCCTCTTAATTCCAGTGCCTTCTGTCTCCTAATCATTTCTCATCCATCTTGTACATAGCTTTGTTTACATGTTGTCTCCCCTATTAGTTCTTTAGGCTCTTTGAGGGCAGAAACTGTTTTTTGTCTCTTTTTGTATCCTCAATGCTTAGCACAGTGTCTGACATTGTAGGGATGTAATAAAAGTTTATTGATGGAAATTTTTAAAAAAGCACAAACTTTTCTTTCCATCTATATAATAGGCTACAGAACAACAAAGCTGAAAGAATAATAGTAGGGTAGTGACTTCCCTTAGAACTGTTTCTATTCGAACTCTATCAAAGTAAAATGAGAAGACAGAGAGAAGTAATAATAATAGTCCATATTTATGTAATTCTTGGAATTTTGCAAAGCACTTTTAATACATGATCTCATTTGATCTCGAAGATATATTAGAAATGAGCTTGTCCTCCTATCTTTTTTTATTTGCTTATGTAGTATATGGGAATATATGCTTATTCATTGTTTGATTAAATTTTGTTTAATGGGTGGTGACCAATTTTTTGAAGTCTTACTTTTGCATTTTGCATTTAGATCACTTCAAGTTTGCCCACAACACTCCCCAACTCCAGACTGAATTATCACTTGTAATAACAATTGAGCCATTACATTGAATGAATTTGATAGCATATATTACATTCTGTCCTAGTAATCCTCCCTCTGTCTGCTATGACAAGAGAGAAATTTTCATTATCCATAACCCAAAAGTTTCATTTTTTATTAGTCAGTTTGACTTCTTTTTAGTGATCTTTTATTTTCTACTTCTAAAATAATTGTGTATATTTTTCTCTTGGTTTTGGTCCTTTCATTTTGTATTAGTTTATAGAAAACTCAAGGTTTTCAGAATTCCTTATGTAGAAAGGCTCTCCCCAATGTGTAGCATGGGGCTGTCATTGTGTGGCTCAAAGGAGACAGAAGAGATATCTCTAGCCTTTTAGTCCCCTATACCTCTCCAGGGGAGACTTTAATTACTGTCAGGAAAAGAAACAAGAGGTTGGGGTCAAAAGCTTAGCTACTTTGCTCTCCCCAGAGAGGAGAGTACCAAGAGGAGAGGGGAAACCAAGCTAGAAATGTAGCTTTTTGCTCCCTTAAATATTATTAGTGTAGAGGATATTGTTTAGGGTTTCAAACTAAATTAATGTATCTCAATAGGGAAAAAGAGTTCCCAAGCTTTATATCCAAGGCTTGACCCCTTTTACACCAAATATCAATTACATAATGAACGCACATAGCAGACAAAACAACAACAACAAATTTATCTGTCTATAACAAAGCTAAAATCAGAGAAGATATACACAGAAGAATATGTACCAGATAATTGGAGTGAAGGAGATTTCCCATGATCAGCGAGGTTACTTAACTGAGAGAGTCCCAGATCTCACTCAAGGGGAAGCTCTCCCAAAGTTTTTAGTGTAGAAAACTGGGCAAAGGGAGATGATGAAGACTGACAGTTTCTTTCATGGTGATTTCTTTACAGGATTTTATTCCCCTTCGGCAATCTAAAGTGGGCTTTAGCATCATCCATTTTCTCTCTAAAAAGGTTCAATCCGGAAGTACCCATAATGACTACAAAACACAGAGAAACTTCTAGAGGAGAGGACTAGAGTAAGTTTAAAGGGAAAAGAATTCTATTCTCTTCATCCCTCACACAGGTGTGGAACATTTATCTCCACCAAATTGGAGAGAGACCCATACCAGAAGGCTATGGGATTATATTATATTCATCAGATTACATATATATGTATAATCATATTATATTGATCATTTCTCGCTGCTCAAAATAATACATTTCATTCATAAGCCACTGATTATTTTTCCTGTAATTCCTCAATCAGTGGATATCTTTGCTACTCTTCCAGTTCTTTGCTATCCTTAAGAAAATTCCTGTGAATAATTTGGCTTATATTGGACCTCTGTTTATGTCCTGGAGTTCCCTGATGAATACATATGTCCATTAATTGGATCATTAGGTTAAATAGTATGGAAGGTTTAATCACTTCTCTTATATGATTCAGAACTAGAATGCTTTGCCCACAGCCATACCAATGGTGGATCCATATGCCTATCTTGAAATGCCCCTCCTAACACTGACTGTTTCAGTTTTTTTGGTTATCTTTGCCAATTCACTTCCAATCCCTTCTTCTTACTGATAAAGAAACTGAGATCTAGAAAGTTATAAATTTTGGAGGACAAATTTGAGTGGAGGATTTCTGTCTGAAAAATGAATGTTCTTTCATCCTGCTGTCATGCAAAAAAAAAAAAAAAGAGGTTAAAAAGGCATAAGAATAAACCATTTCCTGTCGGATCAGGATGTCCCCTTATCCTCTCTGGGGTTGTATTCACTTCATATTAATGTTCTGTCTCTCTTTCCTGAGCTCTCTCCTCAAAGCCCAGCATCTGGGGAGCCTCCCTCCCCATGAACAGTTGTCCTTAGATCCATTTCATGATTCAGATCGTTAGCACCTCATTCTTGGAATCCCTGCTTTGTAAAATGCCTTATTCTCTCACAGTTAGAAGGGGGAAATGTAGCTCAAAAGAATTCTCCTTTCAGCCTATTCATCTATTACATCTGAAACAGCAAAAGTGTAAGTGAGCTCAGCCTTTGATCCAAAACAAAGAGCAGTGGTGGATTAAGTGTTTGCTGGGGAGCCTGACAGCTCTGGTAAAAACAGATTGGTTACATGGGAAAAGAAAAGGCATCCAATTCATGGAAAGAAACCAGGTGAGGGAAGTGTTTGGAAGGATGCTGTTTCCATGTCCCTGTACATCTGAAGCGTAACCAGATTTGGCTGTAAACAGGTGTATACAAATATGTATATGGCTCTGCCAGGCCCCAGGCCACCCTAGTGGAGCAAGGAGGAGGAGTTCACAGAGAGGCAGGAATCATTGAGGTATATCATAGTATGGGGAGGGCTCACTAATCAGGGGAAGAGGACCTTTGGGTAAAGGTTTCTTCAATGTGGCAGACAAGGAGGAGTTTGGAGGGAGAATCCGGGCATGCCTGAGTGGACTCCTGATTTAATGACTGTTTCTGTGTCTCTCTCGTTATATGCAAAATGTGCACTATCAAATGGAAAAATGGATGTGAAACTGTAGATTTATTTAGTCTTAGTTATATGGGAACAGGCATTACTGTCTTATTAATCTTCAACAGCAAATATGCCCCATCTCCTCCCTTTCAGCTATGAGATTCCTCAGCTGGGGAGGGAAAAAGGGGAGTCAGATTTGGTTTGGGCTCTCTGAGCCTCTTTCCTTCTTAGTCCTGGAAGGAAGAAAAATAAAAATATCAACCATAGTGTGTGTGTGTGTGTGTGTGTGTGTGTGTGTGTGTGTGATAGCTGAAAGGGAATGAAAAGCTATAGGATGATGGGGGAGTCACAAAAGGGTATGGGCATCTGCCTCTGGCTTAATGGATAGCCCAGAGATTCCCAGCATTATCTTGTTTTTCTCTTCCTGTCAGTTCAATAGGGTTTGCTACAGCACATTGTTTGATATCTGATTATAGTGAGATTTAAAATATGATGCTCAGATGCAAAAAGGGGAAAAAATGGTTGAAAAGCAAAGACAAAAATAAAACAAAATAAAGCAAAATACTGGACTGGAATTGGACCCTGCCCTTTAAATTCAAAAGCCTGCTCTGATCTGCCTGTGAGTTCTCTTCCATGGCAGGTCTGCTGCTCTCATCACCTGCTATTTTAATGAAACCTCCTGGTACCTGCTCAGGGAGGGTATTTTTATTAGAGACATCTGGGCTGATTTTCATGTTGAAAGCATTTGGTGTAAAACATGAACACATTAAGTACTAAGATCTCTATCCAAATGTTTCCTTTGAAAAGTGAAAATGATGAAGGAATCCATGACAAGAAGGAAGATAGGGATGGTGGCCTTATTCTCTCCTGCTGTGGAATGGAAGACAGTGGGGAGAGAAGAAGGACTGAGGGTGGGTAGCAAGGTGGAGATCAGGGAGGGAAGCTGAATGACTTTCAGAATTGGAAAGATAATACTGAAAACAGATGCTGGGAAATAAGCAGGGTCTGTCTAGATAGAGAGAGTGTTTTAGAGTTGGAAGGAGCTTTATGAACACATAGTCCAGCTGTGTATTTTACAGATGGGGAAACTGAGGTGATGAGAGAGGAAAGAACTTGCTAAGAGTCATACAAGTAAGAAGGGAAAATTCCAGGATTAGAACCTAGAATCAATTAGAGGTGGGAAACCTGTGGCCTTGAGCTCCCCACCCTTGATTCCTAGATCTTAGTTGACACACATACAAACAGAGAGAGAAAGAGAGAAAGAGAGAGGGAGAGAGAGAGAGAGAAAGAGAGAGAGAGACAGAGACAGAGACAGAGACAGCGAGACAGAGAGACAGAGAGACAGAGACAGAGAGAGGGAGAGAAAGAGAGAGGGGGGGAAGGAGGGGCAAAGAATGTCTGAACTAGAAAACTGCTTTCCTTTCTACATCCAGGATTCATCCACATTTTTACTACATTATCAGTTGTTTGAAAAACAATATGAAAAGGCAGTAGGTATAGGGCTGTGAGTAAATAGCCTGTGGTCTTGTTGCCAGCCCAGAGGCGGCTATCAGAGTTCTGAGGAGGCCTGAAGGTTTTTAGGTGCCCGCAGGTATTGGGGTTGAACCAGAGGCTAAAGGAGGAGATATTGATAATTCCTATTTGTGTGTGTTTTTAGGTTTGTAAAATTATTTTCTCACAATAGTCTGGTGAAATAAGGAATACAAGTGTTATCTCCATTTAGTAATAAGCTAGTTGAGGGTCTAAGTGTTTAAGTGACCTACCCTTGGCCAAAGAGCTAATATGCTTTGGATTCAGTGGTCAAAGAATCCCTGAACTTGAAATCCAGGATCATTTTCAATACTTTCAACGCCTGTCTTCTATAGAAAAACTAACAAAGATTCTTTGTTTTGTTGGGGGGAGTGTAAGGAGGGGTGAAGAGTTGAGGAAGAGAGGAGAGAATAAGGCTTGATGATAACCAGTGTATATCAACACATTTCTTCCAAAAGGGCAGGGATATTATGGACTTGGGATAAGGATTAGGAAACTGAGACCAAGACACAGGGACATGTCTTCAGATCAAGGACATGACTAGTGGCAGAACAAGGATTTGAACCTAGACATTTGAGACCCAATGCCAGGGTTATTTCCAACTTTACAAAGTTACTATACCAGGTTGATTTATTTAAAAAAAAAATGTTATGAAAGAGTGATTGTATCTGCTATTTTTCAAAAATCTTATGCTTCATTTTTAATGCTGTAATAGCTGGGTAATTTTTCTTTTAATTTGAAAGAAGTTTGAGGGACTCTTTGAAGACCCTTCCCAATACATCTTCCAAGCTGATGCATTTCAATCATTTATTCATTCAAAAAGCATTTTTTTTAAAGTGTCTGCTATGTCTAGATTTCCATATTAGATGTTTTAGAGAATAGAAAGATGAACCTGGAGGGAAACTATCCTCCAGGAAATCTAATGGAGGTATATGGAGGGAAAATGTACAGTACAAATTTGAACATTAACTCTGTAAGAACCCACTGCTAAACACCTACTATGTGCAAAGTATTGTTCAAGGCTCTAGGAGTATAAAGGCAAAATGAAAGATAGGCCCTCAAACAGCCTTTAAAAAGTTTGCATTCAACTGGGAAGGATGAAGTGCTAGGGATTCAGATATTGGAAAACTGATTTCTAGCTGGTAAGGTTGAGTAAGACTTCAAAGAAGAGACACCATTTGAACTGGGCCTTAAAGTATTAATAGAACTCACCTGGCAGATATGGGTAATGGGAAAGAGGTTGCAGGTTTTGTGGGGGCAGGAGGTTAGTGGAACTGGAGTAACTTGAGTTACCTCTCATATCTCTACACCACCAATCGGGACTCCTGTCAGCCATGGTTAAACAGATCAAGGCTGGTTTGAGCTCTGGTGGATTGACTCAAAACCCACCTGTAGATCTCTTTGGACCAGGATTGTATAAAGATAGCTTTAGGACTTTACGTACAGAACTCTTAAGACGCTAGGGAACTTCCTTTAAGGACTGTTTTTGCTAGGTTGGTGGTTGCTTTTACTTGGGGGTTATTGAATATGTTTTTGTTAAAGAAATCACATATTTTAATCCTGAGACTTCTAGAAGGTCCATTGTTTCAGATGTGGAACCACCACTGGCCGACTAAGCATAGCACATAGCACAGGCAAAGGCACAGAGGTGGGAAACTATGTTGTGTTTAGGGAATAGTTCAGTCTGTCTTGAGTTCAGAGTTGGGGAGTGGAGGTAGTGTTAGATAAAGTTTGAACAGCAGACTGAAGCTAGATTTTAGAAGGCCTTGAATACTGTGCTAAGGAGCATGGATTTTACCTTTTGACCAGTAGAGCCACTGAAGATTTTTGAGCACAGAAGTGATGACATAATAGCTACTCAGTAAATAGATTAATCTGCAATAATGTGTTATGAAAAGTTGTCCTGCTCTGGCTTTGAGCTTCCTCTAATTGTCACCTTCTGTGGGACCTCTTCCTTAATCACTCCCTCCCCATAAACACTCACCATTTGCTATTGCTCTCTCCCTCCTCAAAATACCTTGTATGTATTTATGTGGGTACAAATTATATCCATTCCCTATATAATGTAATTTCTTTGAGATCAGTAGTCTTTTCTTGTTGTTGTTGCCGTTTTTCCTATATCGGCAACTAGCACTACACTTTAGACATAATAGTTATGTAATAAACATTTGTCAAAGTATATTTTTACCTGCATAGTCTTGGAAAAGTCACCTGACCTGCTTGGTTTTTTTAGCTGTCAGATGAGTATTAGATCATCTTCCAACTCCAAGTGCCATGAAACTATAACTCTAACTACCACCCACCCACGTTTGTCCTCTCACCCTTCCACCCAAGACTCCTTGGAAATTTTCATAATCTAGGTTGAATGTCTAGAATTTATGTCCCACAAAAGCTGACCTTACTTAGTGACCTATCCCTGCATCAGAGTAGCATAGGGAAGAACACCTAATGAATACCTTTCAAGATCTCTAAAAACCTTCAGTGCATGTGACACCAGAATATATGAGGCTGGAAAAAGTTTTGCTTCCCAGAAAGAGACATTCTGCTACTTTATGTAGAAATTGTTCACTTTCAGGTCCTATTAAGACTTGGTTGGAAATGTAATGCTGTCCCAATTTTATCTCAAGAATTGAATTAATTAGCAAAAAAACATTTGCATGTATAATTTGTTTTTCTTCAGATGCACCAGGATAACAAGCTATTCTTTTATATCATTAGGCTGGAAATGTATTATATTTTCATGCAAAGTAGAATCTGTTATTTTTAAAGTGTCGAATCCCATCATCTTTAAAATATTTGAAAAACAAACGTGTGCCAGACACTTAATTCCCTGAACCTGGGTAAGCTCTAAAACATGTGGTCCCATCCTTATTATTTAGATCGAGAAGGGACTATAAAGACTATCTTACACCACCTCCTCATTTTATAGATGAGAAACATGAGAGTCTGAGAGGGTATGTCATTAATCAGTTAGATAACAAGTATATCTCAATTTCTTTCTATGTGCCAGGCACTGTGCTAAAAGCTGGAATGCACATGACTTGCTAAAAGCTCCACAAAGAGTAAATGTCAGTATTAGGAATGAGAGGGACCCAGGTATTATGACCCCAAATCTAGAACTCTTTCTACTATTGTACCACAGTGTCTACCATCAATTCCCATGAAAGACTTAGTCAGGGTTGGCAGAATGTAAGCACTTTGAGGGCAATATTTGCTTTTTAAATTTTTTCCCTTTGTATCCATAATGGTAACCACTATGCCTTGCATGTAGTAGGAAATTTTTATGTGGATACTTTATTCAATTGTGTTTATTGAACTGCAGATTGAAAAAAAAAACAGTAATTAAATTCAATGAGCAAATATTTATTAACCCCCTTCTGTATGCAATGCTTGGTAGGAGGTGTTAGATATTTAAAAAAAAAAAGCAATGCTTGACATCAATGAACTTGGAATCAAATGGTCCATTTGGCTAAATAATTATGGCATAAAAGGTAATGAGATGAGTACATAAGAGAGGTACATGGCCTGTAATATGGGAAATTGAAAGAGGGGATAAGACTAGAAAGCTGTAACAACATCAAAGAGAGGCATGGCACAGTCATGGAAAAAAGTTAAATCGGAATCCAGAAGACATGACTTTGAATCTATGTTCTGTCATAGCCAATCTTGACTCTGGGCAGGTCAATGACCTTCTCTAAGCCTAGTTCCTTCCTTTGTACAATGAGGAGGTTAGAAAAGATCATCTATACAGTTTCTTGCTCTTAACATTCTTTAAACCTGAAGAATTCACATATTAAAAATATTGGGGGGGAGGATATTACAGCAATTAAAATAACTCTTTTTAATGTATAACTTGATATCTTTTAAAATAATAGCCTTCTTGCCTATAAAGTTACTGTCTGTGAAAAGCCTTTTTCTAATATTTTCCTTTTATTTTTTATTAGAGCTTATTATCATGAAAAGAAATTTGAAAGCTTTTATTGACTTTGAAACATTACAAATAAAAGAGGATCATCTAATCATCAAAGTCGATTCCCATAACTTGAAAATTGTGGGAAAATTTGCTTTTATATACATGACTCATTGATAACTATCCTATGAAACAACAAAAAGCTTCCTTAACTGAGCTACCAAAGCTACATCTTTAGAGTAGTGGGGTACAAAAGATAGTGTCTGGTTTTTTTTTTTATTTTCCCTTAAGAATATAGTTTGTTTTAAGATGTGAAAAAAAATCAAGAAGACATAGAAGGAAATACATTATAGAGAACACTGGGCATGGAATAAGGGGATTTGAATTCTAACTTCACTTCTCAAGACTCAGTCTTTTCATCTGTAAAATGGGTGTGAAGTATGATAGGATTATAAGTTTAAAGGTAGAAGGAACCTTAGAGGCTTTTGTATCCAACACTCTCATTTTAAAGATGAGGAAACTGTAACACAGAATGGTTTGCCTTGGTTCTTGCAATAAGCATCTACAAGAGGATTTAACATCACACACATCTAGCTGACCCCCAAATTTTGTGCTCTATCCTCTAAACTAATGGAATGCTAACTAGTTTAAATAGGCATTAGGCATTAAATAGGCATCCTGAAACCCTTTAACTTTCCTGACATCCTATGAATCTATAGGATTTTTTAATATATTACATATTATGGATTAATTAATATATTAATCCATTCATATGTGTGTGTATATCTATATATCTGTATCAATCGTGGGGGGGGGGGAGAGAAAGAGAGAACTTAGAAAGCATCCTTCAAGAAATTCTCAAGGAAAATTGCCCTGATATTCTAGAACCAGAGGGCAAAATAGAACTTGAAAGAATTCACCAATCACCTCTTGAAAAAGATCCTCAAAAGAATACTGCTAGGAATGTAATAGCCAGTTTCCAGAGTCCCCGGATGAAGGAGAAAATATTACAAGATGCCAAGAAGAAAAATTTGAATACTGTGGAAACACAATTAGGATAACGCAGGATCTAGCAGTTTATACATTAAGTGATTGACGGGCCTGGAATATGATATTCAAGAGATCAAGGGAGCTAAGATTAAAACCAAGAATCACCTACCCAGCAAAATTGAGTATAGTGTTCCAGGGGAAAATATGGTCATTCAGTGAGGTGGAGGACTTTCAAACATTCTTGCTGAAAAAACCAGAACTGAAAAGAAAGTTTGACACTCAAATACAAGAAACATGAGAAGGTAAACATGGAAAAGAAATCATAAGGAACTTATCAAAGTTGAACTATTTACATGCCAACATGGAAAAATGATAACTGTAACTTATGAAACCTTTCTCTGTATGAGGATAGGTGAAGGGAATACAAATATATGTAT
>JAQQSV010006792.1:0-14186 GCA_028646515.1 Pseudochirops corinnae
GACTTGACATATCAACAATCCTTTGCAGTGACTGAGAGTAAACCCAGCTGGACATGCAGGAAATCAGCATCTCTGAAGCCAATTAAGACTATAGCAGCTTTGAAGTTGCATTGAGCCATTTGCTGGCTTAAGGGCCTTCTAGAGATATCCCTATCTTCAGAGACTTTCCTGACTGCCTGTTATGAGCCCATGGACATATCCTGCTTTATGGTTTCTGGAGACAACCTCATCTCCAGAAACTCTCCTAACTTTGACTATTATCTCTTGGAAATAGCCTGTTTTGGGAGACATCTCCTTATCAAGTTTTGACCTATAGATTGCTTATCACCAAGGATGCCCTATGATTTGTGTATCAAAATCACAAATTTGACACCTGGAATTCCTCCCTTCTTCCCCTTAAATATGGGTCTCACTGACTCATTCCTTTCTAATCCCACTTTTCTCCCCAAATTTCTTATCTTCCTTTGTTTAAAAGACATATAAACTCTTCCCAAACATTACCTGGTGTCCTGTTCAACACAGGCACATGTTATTTTTTTTTCTTCTCTGCATAATAAAAAAATTTGTTTAATTTTTCTTCCCTTCAGGAAAAAGGCAGATTTAAATCTCAAGAACTTGTCCTTGCATTCTCCAGGACTCTTCCCCTTTGGGGGACGGAGAGATCTAAATTCCCTCAAGAAAGCTTTGGCCTTGGTTTGCTCTGTCTGTCTGTCTCTGTCTATCTGTCTATATCTATCTATCTGTCTAGCTATCTGTTTCTCTATCCATATTTCATATAGGTATCTATGTATCTATCTGTTTGTCTGTCTATCTACATGCCTACTGGATAGCTACACTGAGGAGATCAAAAAGAGAATTCTTGGTCATATATGGAATAGATTGCCTCTGAGATTTATTCTAACATTGAAATTCTAGAATTCTGAATCCACAAACAAAATATTTGCACAGAAGCAAGACTACTTGCCTGGAACTACGCCATCTTCTCTGTAGAAAGGGAAACAGACCAAGGTAAGTGTGCTTTTCATTGTTAAATGACCCAGGGTACTAGAAATGAGCCCAGACAAATTTGTTGGCCTTTACTGTTTCCCAAGGTAAGGCAATATCTTTACTTCATTCTGGGTAAATAAGAAGCTACTGGTGAGATGTATCTTTGGATGTAAGCGAGTTGTTTCAATTTAGCCATTTGTGGTCCTACATTATAGCTTACTGGAAATTAAAACTGTAAGCTGAGATTTTAACAACAGGAGTGTCAGAGAAGAGAAGGAATGTTGGCAAGCTCATGGAGCTAACAAATGTTTACAGTACTTGATAGAGCTTGCTAGCATTAAGACAAGGGCAATAAAATGTGAATTAGATGAAGATGAATGTGCAATGGAAACAGGAAGGAATCCTCAAGCAGATGTATGTGGAAATTAATGGCCTGGTGATAACAAATTTGGATGTACCATACACTCAACACACCAGGCAGGAAATGTGTCTCTTGACAACTGGTTTTTACTGTGGGAGGAATCTTCTGTGAACTAGAAGGAAATCTGTAGAGATAAAATAGCTTACGGATATGGGACATGGAAAGATCTCCTGAGATCTGTTTCAGGAAATATGACTAAATTTGCTGAAGAGTTTTCTCTTGTAGTTCAGGGTCTATTCCTTTCCTCCATCCCAGTCCTTTTTGTGTGTGTGCCTTTTCATTTCTTCCTTTCCTCTCCATCCCCCTCCCTGCCTCTTTCTTTAAAAAAAGGGCTTCGGAAAATCTCTCTCCTGACATTGTCTGTATGAATCTGTAAGTTTAGAGTAAGGGGAGGGAAAGAGGAAGGGAATAAGCATTTATATAGGTCTTACCATGCTTACCACTGGGCTAAGCATTTTTTACAAATATTATCTCATTTAATGATATTTGAATAATATAGGAAAAGAGCTAGGATAAGCTAGATGAAACAAAAATAACCACTCCTTGTATTAACAAAGAACTTCAGAAATCTGTCTCCTAACTTTCAATAGGATTCTGGAAGCTTAGAGTAGAAGTTGTAACAGTATGTTTTAGGGTGCTTTTACTCCAAAAGAGTGCTTTCTAATGATGAATGGTTCCTTACTAAGATAAGAAGCCAGGTGAGAGGTGGGGATTTGGTAGCAGTACAATCTTTCAGACCTCCTCAAATTATATCCATCTTAGTTCCTTATCCTATCCTGTCCTAATCCTTAGGCCTAACCAGGGATTATGGCTAATAATTTAGTGCCTCGTGCTGGGCCTGGGATCAGGAAGACCTAAGTTCATATCTGGTCTCAGAGACTTGCTAGCTGTGTGACCTCGGGCAAGTCATTTGACCCCATTTGCTTCAGTTTTCTTTTCTATAAAATGAGCAACAGAAAGAAATGGCAAAGCATTCCAGTGTCTTTACCAAGAAAACTCCAAGTGGAGTCATGAAGAGTCAGACACGACTGAAATGACTTAACAACTGTTCTCTACTCTTCCATCTATGAATGTACTCTACCAACTAGTCCCAGAGTCAAAGAATCATGGCACTATGGAGGTCAGACCTTAGAGACCATCCAGTACTATTCTCCTACTTTACAGATATGGAGGCAGCTTAAGTAGAGTAGAACAAGCAACAGATTTCAAGTAAGGAGATTGAATTAAAATTAAAATTCTGACTCTGCTTCTTGCTAATTGTGTGATTTTGAGCAAGTCATTTTACTTCCCTGTGCCTTAGTTTCCCCATATATAAAATGTGGCATCATGTGCATGGTAGTTAGAAATACAACCTCAGTCAGGAAAACCTAGCTTCAAGTCCATTTTCCAATACATACTAACTATGATAGTAAGTTAATGTGAGTTAATAAGCACCTGATAAACACTTACCATGTACTAGGCACTCTTCTCAGTACTGGGTATACAAAGAAAGACTAAATGGTCCTCCTACAAGACATAAAAAGTGAAATTGGAAGATAATTTTGGAGGGAAGGCACTAAAAATAAAAGGAGGGATGAGAGAAGGGGACAGAAAAAGCCTCTAGCAGTGGTGGGATTTGAACTGAGTCTTGAAAGAAGCCTCATGGTAGAAACATTTTTTAGTTGAAAACTTCACCCCAAATGTATTGGGGCAATGTATTACATATTGCTGGAAAGCAATGTGTAACGCTATGCAAGAATATAAAGGGTGGCTAAATGGCACAGTGAATAGAACACTGGCCCTGGAGTCAGGAGGACCTGAGTTCAAAGCTGACCTCAGAAAGACACACACACACACACACACACACACACACACACACACACCTAGCCATGTGACCTTGGGCAAGTCACTTAACCCCCTCCCTTTAACCTTCCTCCAAAAAGCAAAAAAAAAGTATAAGAATATATACATGATTCTGCACATAAACTTAATGACCATGATAATGAATTCATATAGGTTGTTAGGGTAATCTTTATTATTTATATACATTGTGGGGATTGGGTCACCTTACATCTTCAGCTTTCCATTCTAAAACCTGTCCATGTTTTGTAGTCAGGTTGGTTAAAGTGTGATCTTTGTTTAGTTTCCCTGTGAGTAAATGAATTTTTTGGAATCATGGCCCAAGAATGATGACTCACCTCCACCAACATTGATACAACAAATATGTGCCAATGGAAAGTGTATGGCATCCCTTCTTCCCCCTTGTGCTTTCTGGTTCATTGGTAGGGATCATCCCAGGGAGCTGTACCTAGATCTTGTCAACAAATGAGAGAAATTCAGGATCTGAGACCATCTAAGAGAAGTCCTCAAGGACAAATTGTGATGGACAGAGATGTGAACAAGTAAGTAAGGGCACTAGATTTGTAGTCAGAGCACTTGCTGTCAATGTTGTTGGAGAGGGCAATCCCTCTATCTTCCACCAACTATTTAAGTATGTCATAGCCCCAAATCTGTTGAGTTGCCAAGAATCCAGAAATTTTCAGCCTTGATCTTGGATTAAGAATGATGAATCCACAAAATAATTACATACTTTTGTTCTAGAGAAAGATATTTAATAGGAACTATGAGAACATTGGCTCAATAATGAAAATGCCAATGTAGTGGAAGTCAAATAACCATAATATAGTTGATCAGGGAGAATCAATAGTTCAGCAGCATATAAATTTATCAATAATTACTTCATGTAATTATATAATAAAATATAATCCTTCACAATAACCCTAGAAGCATAAGGCACACAATTATTTACATTAAAAGGCTTATAACTGGTACGTGTCCAAAAGCTAGCAGGGCTTGCCCAGAAGGGAGAATCCATAGACTTCTCAATTCCTAGGTGGATGGGGAGAGAACAGGGGAGAGGGGAAGAAGAAAGAGAAGAGAAGAGAAGGGGGAGGACAGTAAAGGGAAGGGAGAGGGGAAGAAAAGGGAGGGGAAGGAAAAAGAAATTGCAGAGCTAGTCATGTGAGAACAAATCTAAGACAGCAATCAAGACCAGTAGAGATGGTGGCCACTAAGAAGGCAAGGAAAAGGGTAGGTGTACAGATGCCAGGCTTCTACTCCTTTTACGGTTTGAAGACAAGAGAAGTAGCACTAGAGCAAAACTAGTCTTGGCTCTGAGAGCATCCCAGGGTGATATCTTGGCACTAGTTGAGGAAAAGAATACCTCTTCTGATTGGTTGAGAAGATCAGGTCATACTTCTTGATAAAATAGATAGCAAGTTAAGAATTGGACAGTGAAACATCAAACTAGTCTAGAATTGGAAGAGATTCAAATCAAGAATTGGAGCAAAGCTCTTATGTGGGAGAAGTAGAGAAGGTGAGGGGTTTTTCTCTCTCTTTCCATTTCACCATTTCATTAGCAATAGTGGGCCAAAAGTAGATTGCATGCAACTAGACCAATAGGAGACAACATATCCAAATGGGAGTGATAGTGAACCAAGGAAAGATAGCTTCAAGGACTATGACTCTTCACGGTAGAGATCTGTTGCCTATACCTTCTACAAAAGCACTGTGATGTATAAAAATCTTGAGAAGCATAGTTTCTGGGTAATTAACACTTTTATTAGTTATGCTAGCAGATAATAAAAGGTGTCAGTGGCACTCTTGAATGCCAAAACCCCCTCATAGAACCCACTCAGTGTTTATATGCACTTGGAAGAGTGGATATTCCTGAGGGTGGCAATCAACTATGCATGGTTAACAATTAATGAGAAGAGTAAATATAATGAGAGGTGGACCTGTTCTATATGACTGATCTCTCTCGCTCCCAGACTACCCTTACCTTCAGGCAATCTACACAAAGGATCTACTCCCCTGTCCAAACTGACCCAGTGGAACATAATAGGTCAGAATTCACCTTAGATTAAATTCCCTTTAATTTTTTCTAGTTGGATGGGGTCTCCCACCCAGGATCAAAGGTATATATGCCTTTGGGATTTGGGTAATCTTAGCCATCAATAGTGTCCTTCTGATGCTGAATAATATTGATTATTAGCGTAATGCAGAATAAGGATCTCGGAAGGGACAACACCTGGATCTCCCCAGCAATTGGTTATTTAATTGTTGTTTGTCTCAGCACCAACTTTTGGACCCCACCACAGAACTGAGCCTGAGGAAAATTTCCTAAGAACTCTACAAAAGAGGAAAAGAACTTCTAATACACTAGACTGCTAGTAACCCGGTTGTGAATATTAGACTAGATAGCTTAGGATCACTAGTTACTGAAGATTCTCTTCCCATACAACATGTAGCACACATGGTCTCTACATGTATTCCTCACTACTTTTGTACTTTAAATTTGTGCCCACGTTTCTCATTTATCCTGTGTATGTTTGTGGGAAATTATACACTATGCTGTTGGGAGGAATATTTTGAACCACATGTTCTTATACTATTTTTGTAATTACCCTTTTATAAAGCTAATTAAATCTGATTGATTATTTATGGGAAGCACACTGGTGGGGACTCCTGAATGGTGCTACTAGAAAACTAGCCACCCAGGGTTACCCCTAGAACTATGAGAATGATAGTTAACTTTCCTTTGGGGACCTGACCTGCCAATGCTAGTGGGAGTTGGGATAATGATGAGTGGGGCATAACATAAAAAGAGGAGCAGTATAGTATAGCCAAGATAAAATTTTACTTTTTGTCTGGAAAACATAAGTTCAAATCCTACCTCAGAAATACACTAATTATGTGACCATGAGCATATCACTTTTTCCCTCAATCCCCTTCTATGATCAAAAGTTACAAATGAGCTGAGTACCTGCATCAGTTTAGTATCATACTCATGAAATGATAGGTATAGAGCCAGAGGTTCCCAAACTTATTTGGCCTACCACTTCCTTACTCAGTGTCTCCCTGGAAATCTACTTAAAAAAAACCAAAACTTTTAATGGTTTCTAAAAATTTGCATCATTTAAAAAATGTATAGATATTTTTTAATGATGCACCTTAAATTTAATAATTTATTGTAAATTTGTGGTTTTTTTCTTACATTGAAATTTTGATCACGCAACATTGTTTCATGTAACTATATAGTATTATATTGTAAACGAGTTACTATACATACATATTCCTGCCAGTGTACACTGGACTTACCAAAAATGCACAACAGACTTGTGTGCCAGCACTTGCTTGGTAAGACTGTATCAATAATGCAGTATTCACAGTGCCTACAGTAACTACAAATATGCAGATGTGGTTATTAATCACAAAATGCAACAGGCTCTCTACATGGGGAATATAGTTAGAACATTTATTCAAATACCAGAAACCTGAGTCCCCAAACCAGAAAGTCAAAGCCATCACAGTAGTTATGAAGTCGGCACATGTAGTTTAACATAGTAAACACCCACATGCTCAAGCCTTCAAAACAAAACAGCCTACCTCAGGCAAAGATCCTTCTGTCCTCACTCAGAGCAACTGCTCAGCATCCACGTAGCTTGCTCCCAGCAGCTCTGGCCCCCTGCAGTTCCCATCAGTCCTCAGCAGGAGTCCTCAGCAGAAATTCTGGCTGGCTTAAAAAAAGGAGTTCGCACCACAGCTGCAGTCACTGCACCGACTCTAGCTTGGCTCCAGCTTCCTCTGGCCCCACCTCTTCCTGCTATGTTAGCAAGTTCAAGGGGCATGGAAGATCTTCAAATCCCATAACCATTACAAAGACCTGTTGGCATACTTGACCACCGATTAGTTGTAATTTGCATTTTGTGTATTCTTCTTTCCTTATGCTTCCAGCACCCCCTTATTTTTATTCAATGCCCTCCAATTGCACCTAAGGCTACTACTACCCCTCCCCTCAACATTATTCCAGTGCCCATCTCCAGGTGGAGATATTGCCCACTTTGGGAACCTATGTTCTGTCTAGACTCGGGGAGGGAAAGGAGAATTCCTTTAAACCAGGGGTTCTTAACCTGGGGTCTGTGACCTGTTTCAGTAAATATATTTTGATATTTTAATATTGTTTTCCATTGTAATGTTGTTTTCCTTTGTAATAATGTGCATTATATTTTATGTACTTAAAAACATTATTTTAAGAAAGGGTATATAGGCTTCACTTAGATTGCTAAAGGGGTCCATGACCTCAAAAAATTTAAGAACCCCTGCTTTAAGCAAATATTTAAAGCCTAATTTAGGAAAGGCAGCATGGTATGGTGGAAAGGGAAGTAGGTTCAGAAGAGGCACATGTGTAACCCTGGGGAAGTCAGTTAACCCCCAGTTGTTCCAGGCTACTTTCAAAGTCTTCTACAAAACAGTCGTTGATCTACACTGGAAGAAGACAAAATCACTGGTCCACAACCAAAATTTTTTATTAAAAACTAGATGTCGTCACTAAGAAATGGAAAATTATTCATATATATATATATGCGTATATATTACATATAAGCACACATGGTATCCATCAGAAATTGGGGTTATTTCTGGCATTAATATGAGATGGAGTATATACTGATCTGGGAATTATTGCCAAAGCTTCAGGAAAAGATTCTATTGTTGATTCCAGGCCTCAAAGAAAATCTTTGACAAAAATGGTAAGCCAAGGGAGCAAAAGCAACAGGAATGTGTTCTTTCTCATATATGATGTTTTCTCAAAGATGAAATACAGTTGTGTAAACAGATCTGTGCCTGGAATGTAAGGAGGGAGGGAGATGAGCCAATTGAGGCAGAGGCTGTTGGAAAACAGGAAGAATTTGCCTAAAATAGAATAGCTTATGTCTTCAATACAGGACTGATTGAAAACACATCAGTCTGAGTACTGACTTAAAGGCATACACCATGCAAACAAGAATTTAAACATAATGAGGAACTTGTGTCAGGGTTATTAGTGAGTTGATTTTTTTTAACTTCACCTGTGATATCATTTAACCTTGCATCATCCCCAGGAGGGTCAACTTCTTCATGGTGCTAAAGAACTGAGGCCCACAGAAGGCAAAGGACTTACCTGTCATACTCCCCCAATTTCCAATGTATAGCAAAGTCTGAGCTAAGACCCACATCTGCCAATTCATGGTCTATGATTCATTTCCCAAGAGAAAATGCCTTCTGCACAATTCATTTTCGACTTTCATCTGACCATGTATTATAATTGTAAAAGAAAGTGTTGGGGAAGGGATGATTTGTTTTTAGGAATCATTACACCCTGCGCGCGCGTGTGCGCGCACACACACACACGTGTCCCTTTCTTGAATGTCAGTACTCATTTGGTATCACAGTTGCTTTTTTGTCTGAATTACATCTGACTTTGTGTTCTATTTTATTTCCTAGATCTTCCTGCATCCCCTCGTTCAGATACCATTTGTCCTCCCCTTCCATCCAAGGTTCTGTCTGCTCTGATTTCTGACTTCCCTTGTAGTAGATTTAGACCCTGTCTTCTAGAGAAGTCAAGGATAGTTCTTTGGTACATTGGTGCCATTCCTTCTAGGTGACTATTTTCCATCATTAGCACAGGTAAAACATCCAATTTTTCAAGTTAATATTGCTTTTTGTTCATCATGGGAGGCGATCACAATTATAGAAAACCTCAACACTTATTGCCAGGCTACCTTGTGACGCAGATAAAATTTGTTCACTCTGTGCCCTCTTCATTCCTTTTAGTGTCTTCCTTGCTGCTTGAATATTACTCTCACTCTTCCTTCTCCTTTTCACTCTCACTCTTCCTTCTCCTTTTCCTTCTTTACCCTCAGGGTTTTCACAGCTAGTCTTCTCTGGTGTTGAGAAAAATAGGTCTAATAAATCATTAATACAGAAACAATTTAGGGGATTGGTAAGATGACAGAATAGTTTTTCCTTAAATCCCTTTAACCCAGAAATTCCAGAAAAAAGAGATTGTCAGGTATAGAGCAGCCAGCTGAATCCAGGGGATGAAAAAGACATAAACATTGCATAAGGTTTTTTTAAAAAGGGGTGAAGTGGAAAGAGTTCTGGATTTGGAGCCAAAAGACATAAATTCCAATTCCAGCTCTACCACTTCTACTTGTGTGACCTTGGGGAAGTCATATAACCTCTCTAGGCCCCAGAGTCCTTATCTATAAAATAAAGATGTGGACTAGTTTATTTTAAATATCTCTTTCCAACTCTTTATCTGGAAGACTATGATTATATCATAATGTTAGATAACTCCCTCTTGGGAACTCCACAGTCAAACCCATTCAAGTAACTTCACAAGCTTCTACTTCAGGGTCCATCACTGGAAGGCCCTACCCAGTGCCAACAGCACTGGTTGCTAGACCTATCCTTCCTTGTCCCACAAGATTTGGCAGCCAAAGAAAGAGAGGAACAGGAAGAGAGGGAAAATACAAAAAGAGAGGGCAGAGTATAGTGCAAACCACAGTGCAGAGCCAAATAGAGTGGAAAAGAGCTTCTAGGCCTGAGGGAAAGGGGGATTGGAAATATAGTGGGGGGCTAATCCTCACCCAGAGTTCACTCTGGGATGGGACTCAAGCCAAGTGGGGGGCTTAGGATGTGCAGCCACTGGGGCCTGTGCAATAGTGGAAGGGAAATGGATCAAAGACCAAGAAAGAAAATTAGGTATAAGCATCAGACTTTTGTCTTTCTTTGTAGCCCCAGTACTGGCACACAGTAGGTGCTTAATGAATATTTATTGAGTAAATGTAAGGAAAAGGCAGAAAGATTAGAAATCCAAGGGATAAAAACCGAATTTCAAGAAAAACATTTAGACCAAAAGTAGATAAACCAATAGAGAGGCTCATAAAGACAAGAAAGAAGAGTGAGTAAAAATTTAGAGAAATGACAAAATAGTATCAACAAGTATTATACTATGATATAAAGGAATATGAACCTGAATTCCTTTATCAAGTAGAATTTTACATGAAGAGATCATGAAACAAGAAACTCCAGATGGTTAAAAAAAAGACTTTTCAAAAAAGGCATCAGAAATGAACACTTATAGCGTGAACACCAGGATATAGAAATTAGAAGAATCTAGAAAGAATCCTCAGGAAGGATAAGAGAATAAAAAAGAAATGGATAATGAATTAAAGAATAGAATTCAGAATTTACTGGAGAAAAAAGAGAAGCAGAAGGACAAAACAAATGAAAACATCTAGGGAAAGGGCATTACAAAGGAATATTACTTCAAGTAAGATAGGGGAGGGTAAGATAGCAGGGAATGGAAATTTTGACCCAGGTACTTAGTAAGTCATGGAAAGAGAAGGGTCAAAAGATGAGAAATAAAGAAAAGGAAACTAACAAATTAAGCAAAGGCAAATTGGATAGAACAGGGAAACAGGACTGGTAGTCTGTAATAATAGACTAGCAACAGAATAGTGTAAAAAGAGGAATAAGAACCAGTGGAAAAGAAAACAAACATTAAATTTGAGTGGATTAAACAATCTTACAAAGTAAATGGAAGAATGAATAAAACAAATGCCAAAAATTTCCATATCTGAGTCACAGCTAAATGATAAAGACGTGTACAGCTTGAAAATTGAGAGGCTGAAATAAAATTTATCTCATATTGATTCCAAAAAGGAGGAATTGTAATTGTTATTAGACAAAATAAAAACAAACATTGATAAAGTGGAGAAATAAATAGAAACACGACCATATTTCACTGCATAATCATTGCAGATTTTGTGACAAATCTTTTTGCAAAAAAGTGGGATGCGACCATTATATGAAGCTTTAAAAAAAAATTGTGGCGCTATTACTTGTCTTCTAGTTTCCACCAGTCTTGTGCCAGCTTTTCCCTCACTGAAAATTGTCTTTCTCCAACTGTTTCCATTCTGCTCAGTGAACACAATCACTTTAAGCTTGAAACCCACGGAATAGTTTTTATATTTATCCATAATCAGAAAGAATTGCTTCACGTGTTAACACATCACTGGCAGACTAATTGTACAGTCTTGCTAGCATGGAAAAATTAAAATCTTACCTTATTGTGTGATTTACCCACAGCAGTTTCACCAGCTCCCCTGCTCATGACTCTTCACTGGGTTAAGTGACAATACCATTCAAAATCAACTATAAAGAAATCATGCAAGTGGGATTTTGGAAGTATACCGACAAAGCACGTATGCTAAGAATTCCAGGCTTGTGGTTCACAGTGCTCCAGAGATAAATGCATATCCATATGTGTTCACTGCTCTGTTTACTTTATAAGCAGTATGACAAACAGAATTATACCATGCAGTGATTACATGACAAAGTTATAAACCAAATTTTAGACTGAAAAAACGGTGCAATGATTTTGTAGTGGTGACAATTAGACAGTGAAATATAGTACATTATACTCAAAGGCAATATGGACAATGAAATAATTTCAGCACTAAATATTTATGGACCAAACAGTATAATTTCTAAATTTATAAGTTACCTGAATTGCAAAAAGACATAAAAAGTAACAATGGGAGATTTTAATGGTCCTTTCTCAAAGTTAAATTAAGCTAACAGAAAGATAAGCAAAAAGGAAAATAAGGAATGGATAAACTATTGAATCTAGATCTATATGGCTTATGGTGTCTTCTGAATGAGAATGAAAGAATATACACATTTCAAAGAACCAATGGGATTTTTACAAAAATAGACCATGTGCTAAGGAAAAGAGAAATTACAAATAAAAATTTAAAAACATGCTAAATATGTCATAACAATAGTAATTTGTACAGAGAACACAAAACTAAATGAAGAATAAATGATGGCAATGTAAACAGTAGTGGTTCAAAGAACGTATCATTGAAATAATAGATTAAAGAGAATGATAAAAAAAAATGACAATTTAAGATTTCTGGGATGTATTAAGGAAGCAAAAACTACCTCTGAAAACACATACTAACAATAGAAAAAGAAAAGTAATAAAATTTTAAAAACTAGAAAATTGGTCAATAAGTCCAATATAAACACAAAAGAAGAAATCTGGAAAATTAGAAGGGAAATTGTTAAGATAGGAAACAAAAAGAATGAAGAATTGAGGAACAAAATTAGAAGCTATTTTTTGAAAGAATAATACAATCAATAAACCTTTAGCCAATCTGACCAAAAAGAGAATAGGAAGATCAACTTACCAAAAATTAGAATGAATTATCAGACCCTGCCATACACAATTATATGCTGAAAAAATTAAGAATTTAAAGGTAATGGATAATTCCATTTATAAATATATACCCAAATACCCAAGTTAGCAGAAAGGGAAAGAGATTTTAAGTGACCCAGTTTCCCCAAAATAAAACTGAATAATTAATAACAATAACTGGAATTTATATAACACTTTAAGGTTTATGAGAAACTTAACATGCATTAATAAAATACTATCAATAAGTTTTTTTTGTCTTTATTAATTTGATTGTTTACTTTTGGTTTACAAGATTTAGTTCCACAATCCCTTGAGTTTCATATTTTCTCCCCCTCTCTCTCATGCTCCCCCTCCCCATTACAGCATGCAGTCAAGTATAGGATCTGCAAATACTTTAACATTACACATTAATCAGGTTATAAAGAAGGATTGTAATGGATGGAATGAACAATGGGAAAGAGGAAATAAAATCAAACAAGAAAAGGAAAGAGAGCAGGTAGTTTGCTTCAATCTGCATTCAAACTGTTCTTTCTAGTTTTTTCTCTGAATGTAGACATCTCTTTCCATTATGAGTCTTTTTGAGTTGTCTCATAACCTGCATTGCTGAGAAGAGTCCAGTCTATCAAAGCTGGTCTTCACACATATGTTGTGTCTGTCATTGTGTACAGATTTCTCCTAGTTCTGCTCCTCTCCCTCAACATCAGTTCGTATAAGCCTCTTCAGCAAAATATGAGGTCCACCTGCTCCTCATTTCTTAAAGCACAATAGTATTCCATTATCTTTATATAGCACAACTTATTTAGCCATTCACCAATTGATAGGCATGCCCTTAATTTCCAATTCTTTGCCACCCCAAAAAGAGCTGCTATAAATATTTTTGTACATATGGGTCTTCCTCCCACTTCTATGATCTCTTTGGGATACAACCCTAAAAGTGGTATTGCTGGGTATGAAATTATTCATGGCCCTTTGAGCATAGTTCCAGATTGCTCTCCAGAATGGTTGAATCAGTTCACAACCCCACTAACAATGTATTAGTGTTCCAACTTTTCCACACCCTCTCCAGCATTTGTCATTTTCCTGTTTTGTCATCTTAGCCAATCTGACTGGTGAGATGTGGTACCTCAAAGTTGTTTTGATTTGCATTTCTTAAATTAATAGTGATTTAGAGCATTTTTTCATATGCTTATCAATATCTTTAATTTCTACCTCTGAAAATTGCCTGTTCATATCCTTTGGCCATTTATCAATTAGGGAATGACTTGTATTCTTAAAGATTTGATTCAATTCCCTGTATATTTTAGAAATGAGGCCTTTAGCTGAGACATCGGTTGTATAATTCTTTTCCAATTTCCCACTTCCCTCTTAATCTTGGTTACATTGGCTTTGTATAGAAACTTTTCAATTTAATGTCATCAAGATTATCCATTTTGCATTTTATAATGCTCTCTAACTCTTGTTTGGGCATAAAGTCTTCCCTGCTCCATAAATCTGACAGGTAAACTATTCCTTGCTTCTCCAGATTGCTTACAGTATCAGCCTTTATACCTAGATCATGCACCCATTTAGACTTTATTTGGGTATACAGCATTAGATAATGGTCTATGCCCAGTTTCTGCCATACTATATTCCAGTTTTCTCAGCAGTTTTTGTCAAAGAGTGAGTTCTTGTCCCCAAAACTGGGGTCTTTGGGTTTATCAAAGAGTATAT
>JAQQSV010006793.1:0-14186 GCA_028646515.1 Pseudochirops corinnae
TATATATGTATATATGTATGTATATAAAATTAACTGCATGCAACTGAGAATTAAGATATACAGGCACTGGGGTAGGGAGATCCATCCTGCCCTACCAGAAAGTCAGAGGGGCGATGGGGGAGGACATAGGTGAGAGCAGATTGAGGGAGGGGTTACACAGCGGGATAGTTGTTTTGGGATGGTGGGTGGGGGAAAGATGGGGAGAAAATTTGTAACTCAAAATCTCATGGAAATGAATGATGTAAACAAGAAAATAAATAAATGAATAAGAAAAGAGAAAAGAAAACCAAATCAACAGCATTACAAAAGAAAAGGAAGAATACACTGTTAACAAAGATGAAATTAAGGCAATTAGAAGGAGGTTGTTGCCCAGTTACATGCCAACATATTTAACAATTCAAGTGAAATGGAAAAACATTTGCAAAAATATAAATTGCTGAGATTATCAGAAGAGGAAATAAAATATCTAAATAGATCTGTTGTAGACAAAGTAATTGATGTATATATATGTACATATATATACATACGTACATACATACATACATCTATTTCTGTCTAAAGCAGCCATCTCTAGGGTGACAAGAGGGAAGAAAAAGGGGGTAAAAAGAAATTTACATATGATTTTTGTTTCATATTTTAGAGCAATATCAAGTTGCATATGACAGACTTGCATTTTGATGTGCAATCACCTTTTATATTGTACAATGTTATTGAAACATTTGTTTTGTTTTCTGAATTGAAAATGAAATATTTTTAACAGACAAAATTTAGAAGGAAAAAAAAACAGAATGAATTTCAATAGGCCATAAATGAAAAGCACCAAGACAAGATGGATTTATAAGTAAATGCTATCAAACTTTTAATGACCGACTAATCTGGCAGCTAGGTGGCACAGTGAAAAGAGCAACAGCCCTGGAGTCAGGAGGATCTGAGTTCAAATTTGGCATCAGACGCTTAACATTTACTAGCTGTGTGACCTTGGGCAAGTCACTTAACCCAAATTGCCCTGCCTTCCCTGCTCCAAAATAGGGGGGAAAAAATAACAATTAAAAATTAAAGATAAACTAATTCCAATAATAAATCAATTCTTTGGAATAATAGGCAAAGAAGGGATTGCACCAAACTCTTTTTTATGAACTAAATATGATACTGATGCCTAAACCAGGAAGAGCAAAAACAGACAAAGAAAATTCCAGATCAATTTCATCAATGAATGTGGATGCAAAAATCCTGAATAAACTAGCTAAAAAATGCAATAACATATTAGGAAGCTCATACATTATGACCAAGTGGAATTTATACAACTTATACAGGGATGGTTTAACATAATGAAAGCTCTTAGCAATTGCTATCAAATTGACAAAAATCATGTGATTATATCAATAGATGCTTAAAAAAAAGGTTTTGATAAATTACAACAGTCATTTCTATTTTAAAAAAAAACTTGAAAGCATTGGTATAAATGCATTTTTTCTTAAGTTATGAAAAGGATTTATCTACCACCAGCAGCAAGCATTACTTGCAAAGGGGAAAAACTAGAAGCCTTCCCAATAAGATGAGGTATGAAACAAGGATGCCCACTCTCTCCAGTATTATTCAACACCGTATTGGAAATCCTAGCAAAAGCAATAAGAGGAGAAAAGAAAAAGAAGGAATCAGAATAGGGAATAAGGCAATAAATCTATGTATTTGCAGATAACATAATGACATTCTTGGAAAATCCCAAAGACTCATCTACACATTTAGTTAAAGGATAATTTCAGCAAATTAGCAGGATGCAAAGTAAATGCCCATAAGGCACTATTAGAATTCTTACCAATCACAAACAACCCTGCAAGAAGAGATAGTAGGAGACAGACCCTCCCGCCGCCCCCTAACCTGCCCCAGAAACCCAGGCGGCCAAATCGGCCAGATCCCTTCCGGCCCCGGCAAGCAGCCCGGCTAAAGCAGCTGTAGTGTCCGCAGGGGCCAACCTCGGCATGTGGACAGCAGCGCGAAGGCTGTGAAAGCCCACACCGTGAGGATCCGCAGCGAAGGCCATCACCTGACAGGTGGCATCGAAATAAAAAATGAGAAAAAGAGAGCATCTCTGAAAACTGTGAAAAATGATACCGAATCAAAAAAGCCTAAATAGAAGCCACTCTGGGGAAAAGTCTTTTCTACTGATTTGCCACCTATTGTGATCTCTGGAAGACCAGTAAAGGGGCTCAAGGAAGGAGGAGGGAGAGTTGGAGAATTTCTCAGAAAAGATCTAAGTTACCCAATTTCCAATAAAAAGGAAGCAAAATATGCTCAGACTCTAGGGTGCATTTCTCCTGTCCCAAGTCCAGAATCAACGTACACAGGAGGAAATACTTCACCTCGCCCTAGCTGTGATGGAAGTTCACTCAAGACTCTAGGTCCAGTGTGTATGAGCAGAGGAAAACTTTAAGTTGAAAAAGCTATCAAGGAACATGAATTCATCCCTTTAAATAGTATCCTATCAAATGCTTTATCGGGGCAGTGAAAATTCTTCATATTGATGATGTTAAATACTATAATGAACAAAAGAAAAAAGAATTGTATCTGATCAAGAAATCAAACACATCACTAAAAGAGGTGAGAAAATGATTAGGTATTCAGAGAACAAAAACAGAAAGGCTCAAACAAGCCATTATCAAGGTGGTAGATTCAAGTCACCATATCAGATTGTTTCACCTTCAGCTGTCCAATATACCTCTCATTCCATTCCTAAGCCCTGCAGTCTTTTTGATTTGGATAAAATGTCTAGTCTGCAGAAATGAACAGAAGCTAAACAAAGGAACAGAAGAGGCTGTGAAGTCATTGAAGGGCTCTGCCCTCCCACACAGCCCCCTCTCAGAGAGAAGGGCTACTGTGAGTGCTGCTTCCAAAGACAGGAGGTGCTCCAGGCTTACCTTCTAAGTGAACAGCACAGAAACTTTGCACAAAGTAGTCAGTTTCAATTGTTGATGATATCATATCCAAGTGGGTGTAAGACTTTGTAGGATACAAAAGCAGTGAATCCAGAAGAGTAAAATGCAGCATTGGATCTTTTGCCCTCATATCTGCAAATACTTTTAAAAGGAATGAACCTGATAAACAGCTGCAATTGCACCATCTATGCTTGAATGACTCTAGGGGAAATACTACCAAGAAGGTGGTAAAACAGGATTTCCAGTGTCAAGAAAGCAGGGATCCTTCACAGAAGGTTGCCTTCAGTTCAGAGCCCATTGATTCACCAGCTCCATGCAGTCCATGTCTTTACAACTCAACAAGCAAACTCAGAGACCATTTGCATTGCAGAAAATCTTATATAATAAATCCAGTGAAGAAGGACATTAAGCTGGATTTGGTTCAACTACTTTTGAATAAAGATACACAGGTATATACTCCTGAAGTTTCTCGCCATAAAGGAACTGTAGATGAAAAAAACTTAGAAGAACTAGAAAAAATAATGCTGCCCATATATCCTAGAAACATTTATGCACGTTTCTGATTTTGACAAAACAGAAGAAAATGTGTCACAACTAAAAGGAAAGTCAGATGGTACAATTTTTCCAGATACTGGTCAGAAGAAAAAAGGCACTTGTTCCCCACTAGTTAATGATTCTAGCCTAAGAGTTATTAGCAATGCACCAGAGCAACCTACTGGTCAAGGCAAGGTGATATCCCATAACCATTCTGGTGGAGAACCCAAAGGAGCAAATTTCGAAAGCACAGACAGTTTGCCTTCAGGAAGTTGCACCAAAAAGTAAAAATAGAATTATGGAGAAACAAAAAAAGAAGTCAGCAGAAGAATGCCAAATGACATGTAAAGAACAAAGCAGAATTTCCTGCTACAAAAGAAGAAAATAGTGTTTGTAGTTCACCACTACAGTCTTCAGTGGAATTATTTCAAACCAGTGAAGACAGTTCAAAGTCTCTGGGTTACACAAACTATTCTGAAAACCAGTTCATGTGACACATTAGAGGTTTGGGAGGAAGAAAATGGGAATGACTTGTTGTCCATGTTTCTCTCTTACCTATCTCCAACTTCCACCTTATGGGGTTTTAGAGGAGTTCTCTGTTTTTCATTTGTACTTTTCACAAAGGGCAAGGATTGTACACCTCAGAATCTTTTTATGGATATGTAAAAATTCTTGTTTTATTATTTGTGTGTCATCTGCACATTTTAATAACCAGATGTAAATATTTAGAATAAAGATGAATATTAGTATTTTCTTAAGAATTAAGTAGTTTTTTATAAGTAAATACAACTAAAGTTAAGGTGTCTGCTACCATAAAGTTAAGGAGTCTGCTACCTCTCACATACAGTGTACATAATTTCTAAGTAAAACTTTCTGAATGAGCAGATAAATATAACTTGCGCTACAAGGAAGATGACTTGCACTGAAGAAGGCAATTTTGAGTAACTATAGAATTTGTTTAAAAACTTAGTGTCTCAAATTTGGGTGCTACAATTAGATTTATTAAAATATTAGATCTGAGATCATAATGTGTACCACTGAAAACTATGAATCACGGTAAGGGAGCATGTTTATAAACTACATTGTGCAAACAAGAGAGTGCTGCCTCAGGAACTCTTTGGGATCAGTGGAGCAATATTAAAAGGTACATCACGTCCATTTGTCCTTTGATTTTCTTAAACTGAATATATGCCAATAAAAAAATTTTTTTACACTCTCAAAAAAAGAAGAGAGAGAAGATCCCCCATTTAAGATAACTCTTAGAAGGTACTGGGAGAAAGAGAACAGCAGAGGATGAATGAGATACATTTTCTCCCAAAAAAAAAAAGGCAGGAAAAAGCTTTTATGGAGGAGGGGAAGAGGAGCAGTAAGGGGAAGCAAGTGAACCTTACTCTCATTTGAACTGGTTCAAATAGGGAATAACATACATACTCAATCTTACCATACAGGAAAGTAGGAGGGGAAGTAAATGAGAGAGGAGGCAGAAGGTGAGAGAAGGCAGAGGAGATTAGGAGATGGGGCAGTCAGAAGCAAAACACTTTTGAGAGGGGACAGGGTTAAAGGAGAGAGAATAGAACAAATCGGAAAACTAAAATGGAGGGAAAAACAGTTAGCAATAGTAACTGTGAAAAAAAGTTGAAGAAAATTTCTCTGATGAATGTCTTGTTTCTCCAACAAATCAAAGCTATAAAACATAAGAGGTATTTCCTAATTGAAAAATGATCAAAGGAGAGGGAGAGGGAGAGGAGAACCTGAGTTACCCAACTAGTTGGGTCCCCATTCAGGCATCTAGGTCTACTCACAGCTCTAGTAATTAATGTAAATGGTGACATGACTTGCAATGGACTTTGATTTGAATGAGAGAGGGCTGTGCAAGGTCACTAGTTTCACTTTATCCTCCAGAAGCATCCGAATCCAGTGATCAGATATGAATAAGAAGGGCTGGAAATGACTCAGGATGCAATAGGAGACTATGGCCTTCTATGCTAAAGTCTTTGCAGGTACTCACTTACAGTGAGGTAAGACCCACTCAGTGAAGAGGACTCTATAAGAAGTGAGTCAAGGGGTTGTCCAATTAATTAGAAAAAAAAATCAAGCTACAAGGGGAAAGACCTTCAGGCTTGCTGTTACAAAGAGAAACAGCTACCCATTTCATTGGGTAACACAGCTCTTCCTCTCACTTTGCCTCTCCTTGTCCTCTCCAAAAGAAGGTCAAATGTGATGACCTGAAGCTACCCACATAACTTAGGGTTCACTAGCTAGACTCCTTCCTTCCTTCCTTCCTTCCTTCCTTCCTTCTTTCTTTCTTTCCTTGTTTCTTTCTTTCTTTACTTCTTTCATTCTTACTCTCTCTCTTTCTTTCTTTTTTCTTCTTTCTTTCTTTCTTTCTCTTTCTTTCTTTATTCTTCCACAAAACTTCCACCTCAGTTCCCTCTGAAGCTCACAGATGGGACCACAATAGATACCTGTCCAAGCTACACTTAATGGTGGCATTTGGGGCCCTCCTGGCTTAGAATGTCAGTGACACCTGTTTCTCTTTGGAACAGCAACCCTCAAGTTGTTCTCCATTCAGATTTTTTTGTTTGTTTTTACTTCTTCTTAATTAAAGGAATCTAATTCTTAAAGAGGCCTATTCACTGAATAGGCATTACCTCATTCTAAGTGCCTACCTGAAAAGGTCTTAGCCTAAAAGGGCCAGGGTCTCCCATTGCATCCTGGGTCATTTTCAGGATTGATGAATATCATGTCACTGAATCCAGATGGCTCTGGATGAAAAAGTGAGGCTGGTGACTTTGCATAGCCCCCCCCTCACTCACATCAAAGTCAACAGCAAATCACATCTTGATCTCCCACATGTCATGGTCCTTTTCAAAAATGAAGGACAAACACAGCAATTGGTCAAAAGATGCAATCACATTTCAGATGAAATTATCAGAGCTATCTATAGTTATATGAAAAAAAAGCTCTAACTCACTATTGATTGGAGAAATGAAAATTAAAATAATTCTTAGGTACTACTTGTACCTATTAGATTGGCTAATAGGAAAGAAAAGGTAAATGACAATTACAAGAGAATTTTTATACCAATAAAATCAGGTTTGAAAAATTGGAGAAATATTAATCGTTCTTTGGCAAGCAGGACCAATATACTGTTTAAAGGACTATATTTACACAAACTGATTTATATAAGAGATGCCATCCCAATCAAATTATCAAGAAATCATTATTGGGAAAAAATTCTTTTTTGGATGAGAAAAATAATGAAATTTATTTGGAAGAACAAAAAATCAAGAATATCAAAGGCATTAATGAAACACTGTAAAGGGAGGAGCTTTAGCAGTACCAGATCTTTAAAAATATCATATGGGATCAATTAGCCAAACTCTCTGGTACTGGCTAAGAAATAGACAGGGAGATCAGTGGAACAGAGCACACAGACAGTTTACAACAGCAAATAAACATAACGACTTTGTGTTTGATATATTATCTGTATATTATTCAAAGTACAAGAATATTGTATTTTGAAAAGTACAAGGCCTTGAATTGTCAGGATAATAATTCATTATTTGGGGGGGAAATGGTGGGAAAACTGGAAAGCAGTCTAGCAGAAAAGGGGTACACACCAATATCTTGCACCATTCCTATACATTATTCCTATACTAAGTGAGAGATGTGGGGATGAGCAGGAGTTGGGGGGAAAGGCAACCTCCCTATACCAAGCACCCAGAGATATCATCCTGAGGCTAGAACAACATGCTCAGACTTGGGAGCCCATGAAATGAGCCCTCTGCCACAGGCCCAGCTGTGGCCCTCCACCTACCTGCAAGTGGAACCTTAAATCCCCCCAATCTCTTATATTTGTGCCTGGAGTTTGAACCCTAAGTAAGGAACAAGCATTTATTTAGTGACTGCTGCATGCCAGCCACTGTCCTAATCACTTTACAAATATTTCATTTAATCCACAATATTACTGGGAGGTAGAAACTTGGAAAATATCAGGCTTATGGCCTGTGAGGCAGAACTTGAAAGGGTCATTAGACTCAACAGAATGAACAAAACAACTCTTCCTGGGCCATTACATTCTCTCTTTCCCATTGGCCCAACAAGACAGAGACTTTCTATTTCCTTTTAGGAACCAAGGATGGCAATACCTTAATACTGGCCTCAGGAAGCAACTCCTCAAACCCATGGGAAGTTACACAAATTGTAATCCTCTAGCAGTGCTTTCAGCTCCCTCAATGGCTCCCTGTGATCAGAGGCCTCCAAGGAATTACTTTCTGATGGGCGTGGGCCATCATCCCAACCCCACTTGCCTTTCCCTCAGTCCTGGGGGCTGTGCAAAGTCCCATCTCCTGAATTTCTCACTCCCACAAAACTTTGTTATAAATGAAACTGAAGATTCTCCTGATGCTTCTGCTTCCTGTAGAGATGTTATAAGGACTCTGAGTTCCCCTAAACTGAATGCAGACCTGGCTGTTAGGCCTGGCCTGGAGCTTTGTATCCAGTCATGGTCATGTAAGGAAAGAATGCACGTGTGTGTGTGTGTGTGTGTGTATGTGTGTGTGCACAGATGTCTATATCTTTCTTTCTATTGTATAGAGAGAGACAGAGAGACAGAGAGAGAGACAGAGACAGACAGACAGACAGAGAGAGAAGGGGAGAGGGAGAGAGAGATAGAGAGATGATAGATAGATAATAAGTACACAATCATGAGTACATCAATATCCCTTACATGTATGTATGTATGTGTATTGTATGAGGATATGTACAGGCAGAAACCCACACACAGATGGACACAAGTACATGTGTGTGATTATGTTTTCAAGTATATTCCTGTGTTTCCATGTCCACTGCTGGAAGAAGTCACACAAACACTCGGCCCACCTCTGGCATTCCTTGTACTCTGGGAAAGATACGGGTTACCCAGCTTATACAATGTCTCAAATGCATACCAGGTTATTTTGGATTGCAACTGATTCACCCCAATAACCATTTCGTAAGCCTGTACTAAGTGCAAGGTGCTGTGCTACCTGCTGAGGAGACAAAATACAGACCCCGACCACAAGGAGCTGGAAACATCCAGTCCATACTAATTGGAGTCTACAGCAGCTCATCTTAGAGAATGAGGGGCTTAAAAAAGTCATGAAAACAATCAGTAATTTCATAAGAAGGATGACCAAAATGGAACACTTTAGCAAAACCTATGTGATTCAGCAAAAGCAATGTTCAGAGAAAAACTGGTATCTGCATGTGCTTATATCAAGAAACCTCAAAAAGAAGAATGAGAACCAAATGGAAAAGGGAAATCTATTTAATATGATTATACATGTAGACCCTATGTCAGACCACACACCCTCTTGGGGAGGGGGGGAAATTTAGAACTCAAAATCTTGTAGAAGTGAGTGTTGAAAACTAAAGACAAACAAATAAATAACATTTTAAAATATGCTTGAAAAAGACCAGATTAATGAATGCAATTTCAAAGAAAACTAGAAAAAAAAACCCTAATTAAACACTAACTTGGATATTAAAATTAAAGGTGAAATTAATAAAATTGTGTCTAAAAAGTACTGAACAGATATATAACACTAGGACTTGGTTTTATGAAAAAAAAACACTGAAGTAGATAAATGATTGGTTAATTTGATTTTTTGAAAGAGGGAAGGAAACCAAATCACCATTATTACCAGAGAAAAGGATGAATATACCACAAAAAAAGATGAAATTAAAGAAATTATATGGAGTAATTTTGCCCAATTATATACCAACAAATTCAATAATACCAGAGAAATGGAAAAATATTTGCAAAAATATAAATTGCTGAGATTATCAGAAAAGGAAATAAAATACCAAATGGACCTGTTGTAGACAAAGTTATTGATATTTTACATATATGTGTGTATGTATGTATATACGTGTTCCTGCCTAAAGGCAGGAATCTCTAGGGTGAGAGGAGGGAAGAACAAAGGGGGTAAAAAGGAATTTACGTATGATCTTTGTACATGGCAGACTTGCATATTCATGTGCAATCATCTTTTATATTGTACTCTGTTATGGAAATGCTTGTTTGGTTCTCTGAATTGGAAATGAAATATTTTTTTTAAAAGACTAAGTTTAGAAGAAAAAAAACAGAAAAAGAATTTCAACAGGCCATAAATGAAAAGCACCAGGATGAGACAGATTTATTAGTGAATACTATCAAACTTTTAAAGAACGATGAATTCCAATAATAAATAAATTATATAGAATAATAGGCAAAGGAGGGATTGTACCAAACACTTTTTAAAAAACAAATATGATACTGATGCCTAAACCAGGAAGAGCTAAAATAGAAAATGAAAACTCAAGACCAATTTCATTAATGAACGTGGATACAAAAATTCTAAATAAACTAGCTAAAAGAATGCAACAATATATTACAAAGCTCATACATTATGACCAAGTTGGATATATACAACTTTTTATAAAGTCACACACATTGCAGATTTTCAGAGGACTGCTGTTATGAATAGCTTCAAGGTTCTGATTGTATAGTATAGTGAACACTCTATTTGTTCAATAACAAGTCAGAGCAAAACATTCATAGAGAATCAAATACAGCATTCATCATGTCAAAACTCAACAACTTACCTCTAAAATGGCCACATACTTTTCACCACAGTGGTCATATTGATTTGGACAAAGAACAATCATTTAGTCAATCAATCACTTAGTAATTGAATCATCTAATCATCCTTAAGGAGGCTGGCCTCCTTGAGGAACACAAGATACAAAAATCAAAGTACTCCACCTTTGGAGTAGTCTCAATTGGACATGAGTTTCCAATCATAAACAAAGTACATTCATTTAGTCAATCACAAAGATGAAAAGTCAATGTTCTCCACCCCTAGGTCACAGTAAATCATAATCTTCTCAGTTAGTACACAATATCCAAGGAAAGTCTTCTTTCAGCTTGACTCAAGACTGCCTCACAGATTCCCTTGTTTTCCTTCCATGGTCCCAGCTCCTACCTGAATTCACCAAACTGTCACCTGGGCTCAAAGGCAGAGAGCTCTCAGCTCCTTTTCCAGCTCTCCATACAGTTCCTTTTCCACACTGAATCTCAGTGTCCAGTCCACCTTAAGTCTTTTACAGTCTCTATTCCTGGAAAGTCAAGGCTTAACAAAGCCACAAACAGACAAAATACTGAGACCACAGTCATCCCTCCTCTGGCAGCTCTGGCTGGCCTTCAGAAGTCTCCAGCAGCTCCACCTGGCTCTTGAGGATTCCTCAGCAGCCTCAGCAGCTCCAGCTGGTCCTTGGAAGTCCTCAGCATCTTGCCTGGCCCTCAGAAGAAGCTCCACAACTACAAGTTCCCAGGAAATTCTGACTTTCCCAGCTGAGGTTTTTCCTTATATACCGTATTGCTCCTCTCTGTTCAATCCCTTCCTGTTACATCAGCAACAGAGGATCACACCTTGTGTGATTTACCAGAGGCTTAATTTCAAACTAGGTGCTAAGTACCTTTTACGTTTCCAATACAAAGGGATCTTCAAATTTCATTACCATTACACTTATGCAGCGATGATGTAACATAAGGAAAGCTGTTAGCAATTGCTATCAAAGTAACAAAAATCATGTGAATATATTAACAGATGCTAAAGAAAAGTTTTTTTATAAAGTACAAGACTCATTTCTATTTTAAAAATTGAAAGTATTGATATAAATGGATTTTTTTCCTTAAATCATGAAAAAGATTAAGCTAAAACCATCCACAAGGATTATTTGTAATGGGGAAAAATTAGAAGCCTTTCCAGTAAGATCAGGTGTGAAACAAGAATGCCCACTGTCTCCAATATTATTCAACATTATATTGGAAATCCTAGCAATAACGATAAGGAAGAAAAAAAAAGAAATGGAATCAGAAAAGGGAATAAGGCAATAAATCTATATATTTGCAGATAATACAATGACCTTCTTGGAAAAGCCGAAAGGCTCATCTACATAATTAGTGAAAATGATAATTTTTAGCAGATTAGTAGGACGCAAAGCAACTGCCTAGAAATCATTATTAGCATACCTACATATCACAAACAACCCTGCAAGAAGAGATAGTAGGAGATGCCCCATTTAAGATAACTCTAGGAATGTACTGGGAGAAAGAGAATGGGAGAGGAAGAAGGAGATTAATTATCTTATATAAAAAAGGCAAGATAAATTTTTTACAGTGGAGGAGAAGGACAGCTGTTATGGGGAGCAAGTGAACTCTACTCTCATCAGAACAGGTTCAAAGAGGGAACAACATATGTACTCATTTTTGTCCTACAAGTAGGATGGAGGGGAAACCAGTTAGCAATAGTAAGTGTGAAAAAAATTGAATTAAGTATCTCTGATAAAGGCCTTATTTCTCCAGCATATGAAATTTATAAAAATAAGAGGCATTCTCTAATCGAAGAAGATCAAAGGGGAGGGAGAGAATGAGTTACCCAACTAGCTGGGTGCCCATTTAGGCAGCTAGGTCTACTCACAGCTCTAGTAATTTATGTAAATGATGACATGACTTGCAGTGGACTTTGATTTAAGCAAGGGAGGGCTGTGCAAGGTCACCAGTCTCACTTTTATCCTCCAGAGTCATCCGGATCCAGTGACCAGATATGGATAAGAAGGACTGGAGATGATTCAGGATGCAATACAGACCCTGGCCCTTTTAGGCTAAGGTTTGTCCAGATACTCAATTAGAATGAGGTAACACCCATTCAGTGAATAGGTCTCTTTAAGAAGTGAGTCAAAGGATGGCCCCTTTAATTAGAAAAAAAGAAAAAAGTCAAGCTAAGAGGAGAAGACCCTCAGGACTGCCAAACCAAAGAGAAGAAGTTACCCAATAAGTTGGGTAACTCAGCTCATCTTCTCCTTCTCACACTCCTTGTCCTGTCCAAAGGAAGGTCAAATTTGATGGCCAAAAATTACCCATGTAACTTGGGCTTCACTAGTTACACTCCTTCCTTCTTTCTCTCCCTCCTTCCTTCTTTCCTTCCTTTCTTCCTTCCTTTCTTCCTTCTTTTCCTCCCTCCCTCCTTCCCTCCTTCCTTCCTTCCTTCCTTCCTTCCCTCTCCCCCTCCTTCCTTCCTTCTTTTCTTTCTTTCTTTCTTTTTTTCTTTCTTTCTTTCTTCTTCCACAAAACCTTAAACTTAGTGGCCTCTGAAGCTCATAGATTAGACCACAATAGGTCCCTGCCCAAGTTCCACTTAATGGCTGTATTTGGGGCCTCCTGGCTTAGAGTGAATGTCAATGCAACTGTTTCTCTTTGGAACAGAAACCCTGAAGTGCTTCCTTTCTCAGATTGATTTTTTCTTTTACGTTTTTTCCAAATTAAAGGAATCTAAATCTTTTTTTTATATTTTATTTTATTTATTTTAGTTTACATCATTCATTTCCATGAGATTTTGAGTTACAAATTTTCTCACCATCTTTCCCCTACCCCCCACTCAAAACAGCCATCCCCTTGTATGATTCCTTCCCCAATCTAATCTCTCCTACGTCCTCCCCCATCACTCCTCTAACTTTCCAATAGGGCAGGGTGAATCTCCCTTCGACAGTGCCTGTGAATCTTAAGTTCCAGTTGGATGTAGTTAATAATAATAGTAATAATAATTGTGTGTATATATATATATATATATATATATATATATATATATACATATGTATTTTTAACATTTGATGATAGAGCTTTAAATACTAGATCTTTTTCTTCTTCCCTCATCAGCCACCCCCACTGGAAGAACAAGCCATCAAATACAGGCTGTGCATGTGTAATTACACAGAACCTCTCCATGGTGGGCACATTGTGAGAGACAGATCACATGTCCCTCTTTCCTCTCTACCCCCCATTCCACTCTCTACCCTGTCTCTGTCCCTGTCCCTCTATAGAAGTGTGCACTTCCATCACACACACCCCACCCTGCCCTCCCCTCCATCATCCTACCTCTCATCCCCATTCCCCCTATTTTCCTATGTGGCAAGATGCCCAGTTTAGAATTTATGTCATTTCTTCCCTAAGCCAAGTTCAGTGAGAGTAAGGTTGACTCTTTCCCTTTTGCCTTCCTGTACTCCCCCTTTATTGTAACGATTATCCTTTGTCTCTTCCACGAGATGCTCAACCCCATTCTGTCTCTCCCTCCTTCCTCTCAATCTAATCCTCGCCCACCTCAGAATTTCACCTTTTAGAGTATTGTCCCTTCCTATTCAATTGATCTTATGCCCTCTATACATTCATATATATACATACTCAGATACGTGCTTGTATGCATATATAAATCCTCTTATATAAATATATGTGTATGTATATGTATATATACATTTGTATTCCCTTCACCTATCCTCATACTGAGAAGGGTTTCATCAGTTACAATTGTCACTTTTCCATGTTGGCGTGTAAGTAGTTCATCTTTGATAAGTTCCTTATGATTTCTTTTCCATGTTTATCTTCTCATGCTTCTTGTGTTGGAATGTCATACTTTCTTTTCAGTTCTGCTTTTTTCAGCAAGAATGTTTGAAAGTCCTCCACCTCACTGAATGACCACATTTTCCTCTGGAAGACTATACTCAATTTTGCTGGGTAGGTGATTCTAGGTTTTAATCCAAGCTCCCTTGATCTCCAGAATATCATATTCCAGGCCCTTCCATCCCTTAGTGTAGAAGCTGCTAGATCCTGAGTTATCCTAATTGTGTTTCCACAATATT
>JAQQSV010006794.1:0-14186 GCA_028646515.1 Pseudochirops corinnae
CTGGACCCACTGCCCAATCACAAAGCTACAAAGCACGGGCATTCCTGGAAAACAAGCCTCCCACCACAGGCTCCACATGACCATATTCAGCCCATTAGGGAACAGAGTATACTTTCAAATATCCAAGGGTCCTCAGAGTCACGTAGCCACTTTAGCAAAGGGCCTAGGGGCAGGGAAGATTTTCAGATTCCCATAACAAGGTGAAAGCCAGAATAAAAACAGCAAGTCATTGTTGAGAGCCAAATAAGATAATTTATGTGACATTTTGTCAATTTTTAAATGCCATATGAATTCAAATTGTTGTAATAATTTGTGTTATATTAACCTGAACTTTAAGTAAGCTTATAAATATAGCTCAAAGTATTCATAGTTAAAATCTTTCGGTTCTTTTCCAAGTTACTTTAGGAACTGGTTTCTTTTTGTCCCAATCACATGACAGAAAATCACTGAAAGGAAAGAAGGAATTTGTTCTGTCACAGTGCTTATGTTGTTCGGTTCAGTTTCTGCGTTCTTTTAGTTTTTTAGATGGGCTTTTTTCCTTCCTTCTTTTTAATTTTTTGATTATGAAGAATCAAATTCTGGGAAAAGGAAGGAGCAAAGATATGTTTAGAAATGAAAATATGAAAGTAAATATCAATAATAACATTTGAGGGAAAGGGGAACAGGTATTTATTAAGTCCATATTATGTGCCAGACATTTTTCCAAGTGCTTTACAAATATTATCTCATTTGAGCTGCACAATAATTCTGAGAGGTAGGTACTATTATTATCCCCATTTTACAGTTGAGGAAACTGATGCAAACAGGGTAAGTGACTTGCCCAAGGTCACATAACTAGTATGAGTCTGAAACCAAATTTGAACTCAGGTCTGAAAATTTGTACCTGGTGTCTTGACTAACAGGTAGGTCAAACTGATGACTCATTAAGGATGGATTCACACTGGGCTTAACTTTTGTGGCTACCAGAAGACTCAGCTAACTACTCTTATTACAAGACTTCTAATGGCTCTTTCAACTTTTTAAAGTTCAGAAGGTCATAGCTTGGTCTAGTTGATTTCCAATAACCATTCACCTCAAATTAGGAAAGAAAAAAGACAACAAAGAAAGAAACAAAGATGGCACTCTGTATTCATAGTCACATGGCAGAAATATAGGAAGAGAATGCAGCCAGAAGCAGGAAAAAGGCCATTACCTTTTTCTATTCCGCTATTACTACCTTTCCTGTCACTTTATAGCTTTAGAAATCCACCAGGAGAGGAGAGAATTGTCTATTTGAGCCTTTTTTATATACATGTTCAGGTCTGGCTTGGCAGCCAATTAAAAGGATTTTTATTATCTCAGCTGACAGGAAACAGAATATCCATGCATGAGCTCTGAAGTAGCAAGGAAAAGGGTACCTTTATCATGCATTTCAGGAAGCAGAAAACTGAGGCTCCACAATAATATGTATGAGAGGACACATAAAATATAATGATGAATGTGAGTTTATTTTATATCCTACAACTTTGGGAAAAGCTCTCTGCTCTTTTAAAGTGGTTGCTAAATAATGTGTGATTCTTGTTGCTCCTCAATCCTCAAATTCATTCTTTCTGACTACTAAAATTATTTTTTCTTTGGCCTAAACACTTGGATTTGTCTACAACATTTGTCTACAACTGAATTTGTTTATAATAGTTTTAATTTTGGTTTTTCTTTCAGAAAGTAACTGGTGAAAACTCTATTTTCTTTTTTTTTTCTTTGTTTTTGTCTTTTTGGAGGGGGAAGGCAGGGCAGTTGGGGTTAAGTGACTTGCCCAAGGTCACTCAGCTAATAATAAGTGTCTGAGGGCAGATTTGAACTCAGGTCCTCCTGACTCTGGGGCCAATGCTCTATTCACTGTGCCACCTTGCTGCCCTGAAAACTCTATTTTCACCTTTTCTCCTGTTCTAATAGATATTATATTGTCTATAGTTTTAAATGGAATTTCTCTATCTCTGCCCTACCAATAAGACTCAGTAGGATAAAATAGAAAGAAAATCCATTCAAGATAACTTTAGAATATGCCAAGGCATAGAGGAACTAAATGAATACAACTACAAATCACTCTTTACATAAATACTAAATCTAAATTGGAAATACACTAGTTTCTCATGTTTGCACTAACTCAATATGAGTTAATTGACAATACTGCCTAAACTAATTTAAATAATAAGTGTCATGCCATACTATTAAAAGGTTGCTGGATTAGAAAAAAATTAAAATTGATCTTGGGGAACAAAAAAGTAAACAATTTCAAGGGAAATAATAAAAATGTAGGAATAAAGAGGACTATTGTAAAAAAAATGGCAAACTAGACTACAAAGCTATTTCATTAAAAATAAATTAATTAGAAATTATGGGCTTATAGGTCATATAATGTAGATGGAAAACTTAGATATCCTTATTTTTTTCCTTCCTCATGATCTCTAAAACCTAACCAAAATAGAAGTTACACTCAACATAAAGCAATTTCAACTTTCTTCATAGTCTAAGACACCAGGAAGTCTACCAAGTGAAAACCTATAAACTCATTTACAGAGAAGGCTAATTCCTGACATATAATTAACTCAAGAATTTCTCCTGTAATATGCTATGACAGGATTCCACAAGGTGACCCATAATCTACCAATGGAACTCAATTATTTCCTTCCTCCTGTTCCTTGCACCAGAGAAAACCAGAAGAAAGACTATGACTCTGTTGAGACTCTACCATGGTAATACTCTGTGCCGTAACAGTACTCAGTCAGAAAACAGAAGAACAGAGAGAAATGTGGCAAGATGCCAACATTTGGATTTCTTCATTAAGCCTTACAGAGAAAAAAAAGATTATAATAATAATAGCTAACATTTATATGGTACTTACTATGTGTCAGGCACTGTGCTAAGAACTATATAATTATTATTATTATCCCTTTTGATCCTCACAATAACTCTGTGAGGGAGGTGCTATTATTATTTCTTTTTCACAAATGAGGCAACTGAAGTAAAATAGAGGTTAAGTAATTTGCTGAGGAGCACACCACTCTTAGGCATATTAAGATTTGAACTCAAATCTTTCTGACTCTAGACCTGGCACTCTATCCATTTTGCTACTGATACCAGTTCCATCCCTTAGAAGTCACTTTGGGTAGAGACCATGGCTGGTAAAAGAATAATTCCTCATCATGAGAAGATGCTGAGATTTTTTTTGAGACCCAGACCCTCCAAAATATTAAAGAAAATAGTGAAAACATCAAGCAAAAATAAGCCTAACCATTAATGAAAGCAAAAAGTGGGGAAGGAAAAAAATATGAAATTGCTAAATATTTTGAGAAGGAAAATAAACAACTTGAATGCAAGCAGATAAATCAAAAGGAAAGATTAAAAACAGAAGGGAACATGTCCTCCGGATAAGCTAAATGAGTCCAGATGTGTATAAATAAATATTTAAAAAAAAAAAAAAGGAAAATTAACTAACACCCAATAAGGAAGAAGAACCTGTGGGTTCTTTTTTCTCTCTTTTTATTTACTTTTGGTTTACAACATTCAGTTTCACAGTCCTTGGAGTTTCAAATTTTCTCTCCCTCCTCCTCTCTCCTCCTCCACATGGAGGCACAAATACCTTCAAGTGGAACATTAGTCATGTTGCAAAGAAGGATTATAACCAATGGGGTGAACAATATAAAAGAAGGGACAAAACAAAACACAAATGAGAGAGAGTAAATAGTTTGCTTCAATCTGAAGACTCTGTAGTTCTTTCTCTGGATGTGGATGTCCCTTTCCATCACGAGTCTTTTGGAGTTGTCTTCTAACCTTATATTGCTGAGAGGAGCCCAGTCTATCAAAGTTGGTTGTCACACATACGATGTGTCTGTAATTGTGTATAAAGTTCTCCTGGTTCTGCTCTCCTCATTTAGCATCAGTTTATATATGTCTCTCCAGATTATTATAAAGCCTGTCTGCTCCTCATTTCTTATAGCACAATAGTATTCCATTACATTCATATACTACAATATTTTTAGCCAATGAAAGCATGAGACTACAGCAGGAATTTTTTGAGTGGCTTAAAAAAATACTAAGACTTGTGAAAATGGAATGTATTGTCAACCCAACAGAAATCACTGGGAAAATAGAAAAGCTTGATGGCATATCTTATCAAAGAAACAAGTGAGATAACAGCTGATTGGGAATATAAATATATAAAAATTAAGAACAATCTGAAAGGGGAAAAGCAAAAAACAATAATGTTAAAAGAAATTGTGGTTGTCACACAAGCAAATATTTTATCTCGAAGACAAGATATCTATTATTTAAGTTCTTATAGGAGAATATAAGTCAAAAACTTTAATATCATAATTCTATAAATAATATAAGAAAACTTCTTAGAACTTCTGAACACAGAAAATAAAGTGTCAGTGAAAAGAATCCATAGAGATCCACTACCACCTTCCTCCATCCACAGGAAAAGAAAAACCATTGCAAACTTCAAGACATGTAATGGTTAAATTTGACAATTTCATTGACAAACAAATTTTGTCAAGTGACCAGGAGAAAGACCTTCAAATATAAAGGGAAGGAAATTCAAATAACACAAGACTGTTCTGTACCCAGCAAAAACCAGAGGAGGAAATCTAATAATATGTTCCAAGGAGCAAAAGAGCTGAAAATGCAATCCAAGATAACATACCCAGCAAAAATAAGCCTAACCATTAATGAAAAAAAGATGGATATCCAATAGAGCCATTCAAAGCATTCCTACAAAGAAAACCAAACCTGAACAAATTGTTTTGTAAATACCTCAAACAACAAAAAGTCAAAAAAGACAAACAAATATAAAGGTATATAAAGGTTTAAAAAGTAAAACACAAATTCAAAGATATGACATCTTCCTTCTCAAAAAAAAAAAGGGAAAAAAACTAAAAAGAGAAAGAAACTTATGAGATTAACAACAAAAAATACCAAGTGATCATTAAAATATTCATTTCTAAAAATACACAAGGAAACTAGAATTAAAGAAGTAGTTAACTTCTTGATAACAGAATTACCCTCAAGCAACACAGACTAAACTATAGAATAACCACAGCTATAGGTGAGTCTATGAGGTTTTGCTACCAAATTAGAGAAAAAGAGCATGCAGCAAAGTGAAAAGTAAGAAAGTAGAGAGGAAAGTATGGTATATCTTAATCAAGTCAAAAGTCACCAATAAAAGAAATAACATCTATAATATCTCAGGAAGAAGAGGGTCTACAAAAGAATGTGCATGGAAATAATAGGGGGAGTTTTAAAAAAGGAAAGAAAGGGAGATGGTTTTTTTTTTTAGTCATGAGAGTGTGTCAGTAAATAATACTCCCACTTCTGTCTATTTGCATTCCCATTCAATTATTCCTTATTTGTTTCTTTGATGAAAACTGGCCAACTATGGATTTTACTTTTCTATTCTATCAATTATTCCTATCATACCGACCATAAATTCTGCTTTCACAGCATTTATTTTCTGTTTTTTCTTTATTTTTCTCTTAAATTATATAGTTATACCCTGATGTGGCTCAAACCTTTCTTGGGAATCCACAGGTCCTTATGCCTCATCAGGTGTTAATTCATTTTCATTTTCCTTGCATTATTTATTCATAAATGTCTGGACTCTTTAATGTAATCTAGAGACCATATCCTCTTCTGTTATGATTATCTTCTTTGCTTTATCAGCGTATGTGCATGTTCTTTAACTGAGTTTTCTTCCTCCTGAGAGGTTTGGCATTTTCATTCTTTTTTTTTTCTTATAGTCCTCTATCACTCCCTTTCTTACTTCTTTCCACTTTTAGGAGAGATTTTTTGTAAGGGCTGAAACTCAAAGCCATCTCTCATACTAAGAAATTCACAATTCACCAGGCTTAGCTTCTGCCTAAATGAATTGTGGGGAAATAGAACTGGCACACAGACACATAAACATGTATGTCCTGCCCTAGGTTCCATTGTTCCTTACTCCTGAGGCTGAGATCTTCAGCAGCACCAAATGCTATCACATCATGGTCCCAGCTTGAGCTAGCTCTTACCATTTGGTGTTCCATAACTCTGATAGGAGTGGGGAGTATAGAGTTGAGTTCTGTTGCTAGGCCTTGGGTAACCTTGGACAACCCAGCTGCAGAAAAATATGATAGAGGGGGAGGAGGAGGGTTTGCTGAGTGAATGTATTAGATGCTAATGCTTAGTTTTCTTCCATGTTAGTTCATTGAATTTTTACCACATTTAGGTTCTTGTTGTCTTGGACCTTGGAGAGAGCTGTAATTACTTACCCACTTGCACGTAATGTCTATTTTGGAGAAATTTGAGAGGCTGTGAAAAAGGGGTAAATTGTCCAATCTTTCATCTTGTTGGTCACATGGAAGTTGCAAAACAATTTTATATGCTGGCTTTGTATAAGTGTTTTTTTTTTTCACACTACAACTTTATTCCATCACCAGTAACAGGTAGGGAAGCATGATTCATTATGTATTCTGAAGCCAGAATTGGTCACTTGTGCTAATCATAATTCTTAGTTTTCATTAATTAAATTTAAATTAATTAAATTAAATTAAAGTTTTCTTTAAAATATTATCGTCATTGGATAAATTATTCTTCTGGTTCTGCCTATTTCACTTTATTAATACAAAAAAAATGTTCCCAAGTTTTTCTGAGTCTATCCTTTAACCAATTTTTATAGTGTAATAACAATCCATTGCATTCATATGCCATAATTTGTTCAGTCATTCTGCAATTGATCAGTTCCCATTTTGTTTCTAGTACTTTGCCACTGTCATAAATATTTTTTGTTTATATGATTCCTTTTGTTATTCATTTGACTCCCTCAACAATATAATCCTAGTAGTAGCATATCTATATGTGAGTAGCAATCCCCCCTTATAGTAGGTTAAGGTCAATTAGAAAGCACAGTTTGGTGATTTTCAGGAATCTTGCATTAATTCACAATTCCAGCAATAGTGCCTGTCCTGTCATTATCTCCCTGACAGCTCCAGTGCTGATTGTCATTTTCCTTCTTTGTCTTCTTTAGAAATCTGATGGATATGAAGGATAGCCTCAGAATTGTTTTCATTAACATTTCTTTTATTATTAGTGATTTGAAACATTTTTTCACATGATATAGTTTCCATTTCTTGTTCAGACTGTTCATACTACTTACTAATTTTCAGAGGCTTGTATTCTTATGTTTGGAATCAATTCCCTATATTTCTTAAATTCTAGACCACCATCAGGTAGATTTAATACCAAAGATTTTTCCAGTTAATTTTTAACTCATAATTTTAACAGCACTAATTATTTATAATCAAAATTATCCGTTTGTTCTTGTTTGACTAACCCTATATTTTGTTTCATTAAGAATATTTCCTCTATCCGTTGTTGTGTAAGGTATTTCATTCCCTGCTCTCTAATTTGTTTAAGATTTAGCCTTTTATATCTAAAGCAATTGTCTATTTGAAACCATTATGATATATGATTTGAGAGGTTATTCTAAACTTTGACCGTGCCAAATTTCTTTCAAGGTTCCCCAGCAGCTTTTGTCAAATAGGGAATGCTTGCGTCAGTCATTGCATTTTTGTATTGTTTCAGTTGAATTTTAGAAGTGTTCTAAGTAAACCCTCATATCATTTGCAATAAAGAATAATTCTGCTTCCTTTTTATGTTTAGTCCTTCATTTTAGAGCTGTTCACTTCCAATTCATTCATTCTCTTCTTCACCTCTTACCTTTAAATAAGTCAACAATGAGGAAAACAGAACATATGTCTTTATATCCTTCAAAATCTTTCCAGGACTTCATGATCATTGTTAATACTTTTTTGTTGTTGCTAGTAATTATTTGTGTACACATAAATCATAAGAAATGGATATTTGTTTTGATGAATTTTGGACTTACCTTATTATGTTTTGGATTCATCTCCTAGGAAAACAATAGATCTCAATTTCCTCTTCTGTTAAGAGAAAGATGTGAACTAGATAGCCACTGAGGCTCCTTCTATCTCTCCTGCCTCTCCTTGAGCTCACATTTTATTGTTTCTCCTCATCCTGTTTTTCATAGCAGTCATCTTTGCTAGTCTATCTGTTTCCTAATACAATTGTTACTTTTTCTCATTATTTTTTAGGTTTTCTAACTTTTCTAAAATTTCTTGTTATCTCATTGTATTATTGAGTTCTATTTGCTTGATTTGTTTTTCAGTGTGTCACCTACATAGGTCACCCACTTTCTCCTCTAAATGTTCTGGATTTTACCCATAAGATACTAATTTTATTTTTATCTCTCATTTTGTATCTTCATTTTTCTATCCGTTCTTAAAGTTCATGTTGCCAACCCATTCTTTTTTTCTGAAGTGCCATTTTTAATTATTTCAAGATCATTTCCTTACTATTGGATTCTGTATTGGAATTTCTTAAACCATATTAATTTTTATCATTGTACTAGAGTGGATGGGGGCATTGCTTCTGTTTACTACTTTAAGACTTGAATCTGCACTTTCTTTCAGAGCTGAGATCTTCTCTCTCATGAAATGCCCAATTAGGTCTAAGTGCTGTCTCTCAATATAGTCTAACAGTTAGCAATCAGTAGATGCCATAGTGGATTTAGATATAGCTTTTGCTATTGCTTGGAAACTGTTGCCCTATAGTCCTTGGATAGGAGACTTCCTGTGTCATGAGTCTGACTGCCAAAATCATGACATGGGAGTGGAAGCTGAACATATAATAGCTTTCGTACACAGCACTATCCCACTACTGTGTTCATCAGCTTCCTAGATTCTGAGATAGTACTCTCCCCTAATCATTCTGGTCTTCTCTATTTACTTGTGCATTTGGTGTGGATTTGTCCAGAAACTGCCATGGAGCCATCTTAACCAGAAGTGCCACAAATTTTCTTGTTAATAAGTTGCTACCTATTCATGCCCAGCATGTGTTTCTCCCTTGATCTTGAAAAAGATTATTAATTTTAATTATTCAGAGATTGTGATATCGCAGGATTTGTTATCATACAATAGCATTAGAGGAATAATGATATGCTATTATATGTTGTATCTCCCCCATAGACTAGAAGCTCCTTGATGATGGGAACTATTTTCCATTTTGTCTTTGTATCCCTAGAACCTAGTACAATATCCTATACATAGCAGGTACTTCCAAAATGTTACAAGGTTTAGAAGAAATCTTTAAATAATAATAATAGACAGAATGTGAATATGTGTCAAAGTAAATAGCAGGAAAAGGGAGAACTCAGTGTAGATCGAAGTAATGAAGGAAGGATTAATGGAAGGTGGAACCTGAGTAAGGCTTTGAAGGATTTATTAGGATTAGATACAGATGGAAAAAAGAAAGGGGGTGAGGAAGCAAGATGAAAAGTAAAGAGGAAGGAATAAGCATAGAATGTTTGTGCTTAAGGGGGAGTGAAATCACAGATTAGATGTGGAAGGGACAAGAGAAGCCATGGAAGTCAACCCATCCATTGAAACAGTGTGAGTTCTACAACATTCCAGATAACCATTCATCCAGACTATGTTTGATGACCATCAGAGAAAAAGAAGTCATTACCCAATGACACAGCCCTTCTCACTTTAAAATAGTCCTAATAGATAGAAAAGTTAAGTGAAATCTGCCTCTCCACCCATTGGTCCTAGCTTTGTCCTCCAGAGATGATCAGTTCCCTCTTCCATATAACAGTACTTTCACTATTTAAAGATGCTATCGTACCTTCCTAAGTCTTCTCTTATTCTGACTAAATATCTCCAGTCCTGAACGCCATTCCCATACAGTATGATCTTGAGGACCTCCACCAACATGGTCATCTTCCTCCTGACATACTCCAGCTTATTAGTGACCTTCGTACAATGTGGTACCTAGAACAAAAAACAGCCCTCTAAATGTGGCCTGATCAAAGCAGAATACAGCAGGAGTAGGGGACAGTGTTGGAAAGTGAAAAAAGCAATGGAGGCAAAAGCCATGGGTTTGAATCTTGTTCTGATGCTTATTACTTGTGTGACTTTAGATAAGTCACTTAACCTCCACAGTCCTCCACAATTTCCATTTTGGAAGCTATAAAATGAAGAGATTTGAGCTACATAGCTTCTGAGTTCCCTTCAGTCTCTAAGTCTGTGATTCTACAGTTACCCTTTCCACATCACAGGGGTTAGGGCCTCAGCACCCCCATGATCTGGAAGACCCACATAAAATATTTTGGCCCTCCCTTCAAGCCAGAGAAGAAGTTTGATTTTTTTTCTTTTTCTTTTATGGAGCGTTTATAGGACTTTATTGTAAGATTTTGGTTAAGTATTTGGTCACAGGATCTGTGTCATCTGCTGGCCTTCACGTGTCCTCTGCAGCTTCCACAAAATTCCCCCAAGATTTCCATTTAATTTCTGATGCTGATCTGCTATATATCAAAACCATGATGTGGAGAGTTGTGATGGGGAAGGGATAACTGTATTGCTGCTGAACTGTATGTAGCACTCATTGCTACTGATCTCTTGGAGTTAGAATAAAGTATATTGATACTTAAAGATTTCAAGATTTTGCTCTCCTTCCTTGAAAAAACAAACTTAGAAATATGGTCCAAGTCATGGTTGTTTTGAATAATAAAGTCTAAGGAATTTTTAGTGGTTTTTTTTTTTCCTCTTGCTCTTTCCCAACTGAACATCCTTTATAATAAGAATCTAGTCAAAATAGAATGCAAGACTCTTAAGGACAAAGCTAGGCTACATAAGTTCATGGATTTGCTTCAATATTTCATTGTCCTTAATATCCCTACATCTAAGAGAAAATAAAAATGTAGCTGTGATTGCCTGTAACCTACAAAATCAAAGCAAGTGTTTATAAGATTTATAATCATCTGTAGACAAAATTAACAGCCCAACTTCCATTGCAATCACTCCTCATTCTAACTAAACAGCTTTCACAAACCCATACCTGACTTGAACTAGTCAATTACCAGTGTGGAAAAAGCAGGAAATGAATGGCTCAGGGTTTTAAGCATCAATAATTTAAATAAAGGAGTCATAAAGAGTCGTCCTTCTTCCTGCAGTGTAAATGAATGGAATTCTAAGTGTAGATAAAGACATAATCGTGGCCAGAAAATTAACTTTCAATAAAGATGAATAAGAGGGTCTGCCTTCTTTTACAATTGTAGAATTTCCTACAATTCAGATCTAAATTCATCTCAACATGCTGTCCCTATATTAAAGGGAAGCTGTGGAAGACATTACTTAATGAGAAATTGCTTCAGGTCTGAAAAGTCATTCATAACAATTTATGAATAAGATCAGGAGCTCAGCAATTAAAGAAACCCATAGAAAGAAAAAAAAATGATCAAAAGAAGCAGTAGTGAATTCTTTTGAAAGGTTGTTCAGTTAAAATTGGCACTTCTGTGTGCATAACTCTGGGGGACTCCCATTGCAAGTTCAATTCTTTGTCACAGTCTTTTTGCCATTTGAATGGGGAGAAAGTCTCAAATATTATATGCAGGCAGTTTTCTGGGGTCTCATAGCAGTGCTAACCTTGGCAGGACTCAATTTCCTTTTTCAAATTCTTATTCCCTTTCAGGCACCATCATCCTTTCTAGTCTCCCCTCTCTCCTAAAGATCTAGGATCCTTTAAATAGTATTTTTCCTTCTGTTCTGCCCTTGAGGAGAGTGATCTGATAAAGTAACCCACACCCAAGTGAAGCACGAAGCATGCATGAAGCATGGGAACATCTGGGGGCCTGAGAGTCAAGGGATCTGGGTTGGAATGTGACACCTACCAGTCATGTAACCACTAAACTACCTCAGCCCCAACTCCCAAGTTGTGGTTAGTGTGGAAACAGTGGACTTGAGTTTGAAGCAAGGCTGAGATTTATTAGCTGTGTGACCTTGAGCAAATCACTTCACTTTGCTCAGTCTCAGTTTTTTTATCTGTAAATGAGCTAAATAATAATTAGACTTCCAATGACAAAGTCATTGTTTGTGGAAAGAGCTTTGCAAATCATAAAGGACGATAGATATGTGAGTTATTATTGCTGTCTTAAAGACTTATAATTTAAAAGAGGAGCCTGAAAATAGCACCATTTAACTGAAAGTAGGGAAACAAAAATTAGAATGGTGAAATTTCAGACATTGTGTCAGTGGGGAAGGGATTTTTAATCAAGGATACATTCCTAATGTACCTTAGTAAAATATAAGCAATTGTCTATGAGGTGTGAGCTCTTCTCTCCAAAGTCTCAAGTCCTTAGCTAGGACTTCACTGAGGAGTTGAGATTATTTTACTAAAGCTAAATAAGTTGAATTTCAGTTATCACGTAGGCTTCATCCACTTCTGAGGAAGCAAAATACTAAATAACGAAAGCTGACTGAGATTTCTTCTTATTACTACCTGCTGAAATTTCCTTTTCTGAAACCTAAAATTAAATCATACACTGTTTCCATGATTTTTATCTTATTTTTTAGATTTTATTGAAATATAACTTCAGCAATAGCAGAAACAAACCCAAGTAGTAGATTTGTTAGTTGAAAATAGCTCATTTTTGGTTGCGCCCTGAGACATAGCCCAAAGGAAATACCAGAAGCAAGATTTTTTTTCTTTTATTGATCCCACAGGAACACAGCACACTCACTAACTCCTCACACCACCATCTAAGCTCCTTGCTATCAGGGATATACAATTACACAAGTCAGATAATAATCTAATTATTGAAGTTCCAATAATCTAATTATTAGAAGTTTAGGCTAAACCTAGCCGTCTCCAGCTAGAGAACAGATGGATTCATACTATAAATCACAGCATACTTCCCCCCTCCTCTTTTTTTCTTGTTTGTTTTGTTTTCTTTTTTCAGAACACAACTAATAAAGACATTTATTTTACTTAACTTTATGTTTGTAATGAATTTTATATTTCTTGCCTTCCCAATGGTGGAAGAAAGGGTAAAGGGAGAATCTGGAAATGAAAATTAAATTAAGTTAAATGGGAACAAAAGATTTTAGGCTACATAATTCAACTTATAAATACATGGTTTCCTTCCTTCCTCTATCCTTATGATCTCTCTTCAATCATATGTTTATCTGGCAAGAAAAGTAAACCTCACCACAAATAGTATAGTTGTCCACTAAATGTAAAATAACATCACCATGCAGATTAAACATCTGCAAACATCACAGTTTGCTCTTTAAAACGAATATATTTGGGGGGGCGGAGGCAAGATGGTGGCATAGGAGCCGCAAAGCACTGCAGCTTCCACATAGCCAATTCAAATACCCATAAAATGACTCTAAACAAATTTTAGAGCTCTAAAACACACACAATATACCTCCTGCTGAAGGTAGTTCATCAGGATGAGATCATCTCAGTGCTGGGAGCTGAAACCAGCCCAGCCTGAAACCACGGCTTAGCCCGCAGGACCGCCAGGACAAGCCACAGCTGGAGTTTCATGAGAGTGGATCAGCAGCAGCTGTGGCAGTTTCCAGAATTATCAAGCCATAAGAAACAAGGACTAAGTGAAAGGTCAGTGGAACTCAGATAAACTTGGGGGAGAAAAGCAGTCAAGCCAAACTGCCTCCAGGGCAGGAAGCAGCAGAAGCAGTAGCCCTGCAGCTGCGTCCGCCTGGCTGCTTCAGAGTTCCTGGCCTGAAGACTGCAGGGGGGCCAACCAATCATTCAGAGGCCAAGTACTCTTGCAATGAGCGGACTAGATCTGGATTATGGTCTTGGGTGGTGGTCCTGGGGTGAGTTTTCAGTGAGCCAAAGCTGATGGGGGCTGCAAAAAAAAAAAAAAAAACGATAGCCCCCTAATAGCTCCAGCAGCTAGGAAAACCCCAGCAATTTGGGACAGAGCTTTCCCCTCTGGAAGCAGAGTTCCATGGACCTAAAAAAATCATTGACTAGCCAACATCAGCAGGCAAAGGAAGCAAAGTAAGAACAGCAACCAAACTCTAGATTCCTTCTTTGGGAACAAGAAGGATCAAAGCAGGGAACAGGAGGAAGACAACACAGTCAGAATCCATGCACCAAAACCTTCCAAGAAACATGAAGACTGACTAAAAGCCATAGATCAGCTTAAGAAGGATTTTGAAAACCAAATGAGAGAAGTGGAGGAAAAATTGGGAAGAGAAAAAGAATGATGCAAGAAAATCGTAAAAAGAGAGTCAACAACCTGACTGAAGAAAATAACACCTTAAAAAACAGATTAACTC